>JAQGBS010000334.1:0-23172 GCA_034698545.1 Acrobeloides obliquus | reverse complement strand
CATCTCGAAAACTACAACGATTCAGAACATGCCGTAAAAACAAAAAATGCTCCATTTTTCATGATCTTTCTGAATATGGGGTCATCCAGATATTACGTAATCAACTTTTTGGTGGTTTATCCCCCCCCCCCTCCCCCCAACATGATTACGTAATATCTGGATGACCCATATATCATTTTTCGTATGGTTGTAACTGACTGTACTGGTCCTTTAAAAGTATTTGAAACTAAGACTTATACAAAATTTCAGTCTGATACCATCAAGAGTCGAATCAAATTTGTCAAGAAGATTCAGTTACATGAAGTAAACTTGTTTTTTCATAAAATTGCTTCTTGTCAGGCGATTTTCTGTCTTATGCCTGAAAATTGGTCTTGTGTCTGTTTTATAGATTAATAAAAAATTTTAGGTCTCATGCAGCTGTCGTGTCGAACCGGGAGAATATACTGTCATTCCAAAAGCTGAAGCTATTGTTGATTTCATGATTAGAGTGTTTACTAACGGTCGGATCGAATCCGAGTAAGATCATTTTTCCTCAATTCTAACAACAATGAAACGATTTTTTTAGCCAAGGAGAGATATCAAATATGGATCCCATCACTACTAATCGCAGTGATTCTGTTGTATACAATGGTAACAAATTTGTTAAAATATGTTAATATTGATCGGAACTTTGTTAATAAGGTCTTCTTTGTGAAAATAAATTTTGTCCGAGATGTTGCTACAAACTACACCTCCTTTAAAAAGTTTAACAAATTAGAGCTATTTATACTTGCACGCTGCGAATTTGCAAAAAGCTTGTTAGAAAACCTAATTAATCTTTATTTTATTCTAATATAGTGAATTTTTTCGAATTTTTTTAAATACATAGCAGAAGACAACAACGTTTACATGTTTGTTTTTATCGTTTCATAAAAACCAATTTTGCTGCTCTCTGAAGTTCCGGGTAGAGAGCAATATAAATAAAGCTACTATTCACTCCAGTAACTACAAGGCATAACATATAAAATGGGCCTATTGTCTTGAACAAAGGTATATTGACAAGTTCGGAAATTCCCATTATACAACTTGGCAACATGGTGAACAAAGCTGCATTGATTAAAATTCCCACGGATAGCTTCGTAGCCTAAATTTTTTGTCAAACTTCCTGTCAGTGATATAAACGTGTACGGAACGTGTATTGAGCATTAAATAAACCAAACTTGTATGAACATCTATAAGCTCGAAAAAGTTTAAGCATAAAACAAACTCCTTTTATTTTTTCTTAAATTTTCTAGGAAAAATAAAATTTTAATGGTAATCGCTCAAAATCGACTACTACACGTATCTTACACGTTAGAATTTTTGAAGGAAAAATTTGTAACCTGTACGATACGTGTAGTGGTCGATTTTGAACTTTTATAAAGTATGACCATTAAAATTTTGTTTTTTCTAGAAAATTTAAGAAAAAATAACAGAAGTCTGCTTTTGCACAAACTCTTTCGAGCTTATAGATGTTCATAAAAGTTTGATTTATTTAATAGTAATACACGTTCCCTATACGTATATATCACTGGTTCCTGTTTCTAAAAACCAAAGCTTTTCACCTGTTTGAGTCCTTTTCGATCATCCTTTTCAATATGCGTACGAAATACCATATTTTCGTTCTGTTTGAGCACTCTCTTTAACTCAAAGGCAACAACTCCTGTCAATCCAATATCAAAAATTCCAACCGCAGCGTTTGTAACACCCCAATAAATTGTAAAATTTCGATTGTAAAAGCATCCTGCTGCGGCACATCCTGGTTGAGATTGGAACTTTACTGTTACTATATCAACTACAACGTCTATGCAGCTCAAGAAAAACCCTATGCAAATTGTTATCATTGTATTCTTGTTATGTTTTTTGGTTTGGTAAAAAGTCGGGAAACGCATAGCCTAAAAACATTTTTTAAATGAAAACTTTGCTCACTTGAAATCTATCTATAGCAACAGATAACATGATAATTAAGTTAACTTTGAAGTGCAAAACATGAGGTATATTTGCAACAATGATAAAGACTGGATCATAGTTGAATTCAACGGGGTTCCAGTGGGCTATTAAGTGGGTTACATAAGGAATGGCTAGAATTTTTAATTTAAATTAGAAATCTGGTTAATACTTGTTAATGCGAAGACCCAATCGGTAAAAGATAACATAAAAACCAGTCGAATTGATTCATTTTTTCGAAGCCGTTCACTCCTGAAATTGGCGATAATGTCGTTCTTGTAATTGAAAAAATGTAAATGATTTTCATTTTTAATAAAGTTGTTGTAAAGCTAATATACAGGGTGCACGGTGTTCCAAAGTGTGTCCAAAAGTCGAGTCGTGTCCAAAACTGCTTATTCTGGTTTTTTAAGCATTTTTAAACATGAATAGTGCGTTTTTGAACGTGTGCAGGAAATTTTGGACTCAAAATCATAAGGGTCCCTTATTATTGGTCGGAGTGCAGAGGGAGTTCTTCCATGTTTTAAATAGCAAGGTTATATCAAACGGATAGGTGAGTGCTTGGCTTGTAGGTATCACCAATGCTATCAGGACTGCTGCTTCATAGAGTAGAGTTGGGGAAGGAGGATGAATTGCGGCATTCCGGGGGCTGTTCTTGACCCCCTTATGATTTTTTCATCGAAAAATCGAGTTTTTTAAAATTTCATGGAATATTTTTTTAAAATTTAATCAAATTTCATAATGCCTTTATGGAGATATGCTATTTTTCACTCCATCCCCGTTTTTCAAGACTTAGAAAATTTTCGACACAATTTGCGAAGTCGAAAAATTAACACAGTAACGAAAATTTCTAATTCCTTTTGCAATGAGTTATTAGCAATTAGAGTACACGTTTTTTCGTTTTTTCATATGTGACTCCACACTTTGGAACACCGTAAGGGTGTATTAAAAGTTCTTGACCACCTCGGTTAAAACGATTTTTACAACATGCACATTTTTTATTGTTTCTCAAAGCATTTGTGCGCATTTCTTCAATATTTTTAGCCATCATGAGCGATCAACAGGACGGAGCTCTGCTGATTATTCATGTTCATCGTGCAGTTTTTAGATATAATGTGCTTCAAAGGCGCCGGACGTTTTGCGGACGAAAACAAAATTTTTTTAAAAACTTCTTGGTTCATCAGCATTTTCATTATATTCCGTCCATAAAATTCCGTTCACAAAACTTCGAGACACCTAGGAATGAGTTCAAAACAATTTTTGGGGCTTTATTGCGCCTAACCGGTCATTTCACCGGATCTGACCCCGCTCGATTACTCCATTGGAATCAAAAGCCTGCAAGAGTCCTCTCAAATCAGTAGAATCACTCAACAAGGCTTTGAAGAAGGCTTGGAAAAAAATTCCATGTAGCATATGGACGTTTGTCCCTCTATTATACTCATATGGGCTCTGCCCAAAGCTTATTGTATAGTAGTGGATTTCGTCCCCACTCTTGTTCATATAGAAGAGAGGTCTCCCCATTAGTCTATCATGGCTGCGCACGATCTGCGCAGCCAGTCTTTTCATATAAAAGAGAGATTTCCTCTCTTTTGGACTCAATCTATCTCCAGTCAGTCGGCTGGTTTGTATTGAAGGGAGACGGCTCCTTCGGCGGCTGGCCTCCCTTTTATGTATTGTACCATTATTTATGTAAATAAATATACTTAAATATTTCCCCTTTTGGGGATATTGCATAATTTGGCGATCCGGACAAATTTACGTAGTATCCCCAAAAGGGGATACTACATCCATTTGAAATGATCGAGTGAATTGACGACTTCACGGGGCGTTTGGACTTGTGTATCGAAGCCAAAGGCCGACATTTTGAGTGATCGTTAATTTTAAATGCTTCTGTTGTCTAATTTTACATTTTTCTATTGTGACATTGTTAATTTGAAAATAAAAGCCCGCTTAACTTGGGTGGTCAAGGACTTTTGGGACACCCTGTAGGAACGATAAAATTAACCTTAAAAACACAAAAATGATCAATCCATTTCCCAAAATTGATCCAAGCTGTAAGCACAAAATAGTAATGTCCACTACAAGATAGTAATAAGGTCTAAATGTTACATTAGACAAATCCATATTTAGACCAAGAACAAATAACCTACAGATTGCTAAAGTGGGAAATGAAACTTAAAAACATTTCCGAAATTTTTATTATATTTTGGTTCATATAAAGGGAAATTCGTTAATGAATAAAAAAATACTTGGTATATGTAAAAAATTTTCCGAATGAAGTATATTTGTGAGAATGCACATATTCAAATCAAGAAACAGATAATAGCTAATTAGAAACGAGGAAAAGACCATAAGCCCATTTATGTGAGATTCAAACAATTTCCCGACCCCAATAAGCGATTCATCCGAGCTGCCAAGTTAAGCAACCTTGGGCAAACTCCTTAAGAAACATTGCCCTGGTTTAACTTACACTCCTAAATTTCTAGCTAAACTCCAAAGTATCCTCGGCTCTACCACTCTAACGTCTGGCTAGGCGGAATCAATGAGAACATCAGATGGAAATGGACCGATGAGACTTCCTTTAACTACACCAATTGGGCTCCTTGTAATTCTCCCTTATCTTTTCTAATTATAAACAATCTCTAAAACGTTTCCTACACAACATGTGGCTTTCGATGGAATTGGAAAATTTGAATAAATCTGAGCAAAAAAAACAGACGGACGAACGGGCTCTAGGACAAGAGTTACGGACTACCAATTACCGACCACAAATTAAGTTACCGCTACAGATTTTTGACCAGAAAACAACTTTCTAGGGGTAATTTTATGCGAAGAATCGATTGCACACCTTCCCATGCGTCAAAACCTAATCCTGGCCCTGATTCAGAGTCCGACTTCAGGATTTACAACGAAAAGTACAACGAAAAGGTTTGCAACGAATTTTTCACAACTCAGTGTTGTTCCGTGTACACATGTGTTGTATACACACGAACGAAATCGTCGTAGAAATTGAATTTGTTTCCTTTATAGATTTATTATTCACGACAAAAGAAAATTTTGGGTCAATGTGTTCGTACTCATGTGTACACAACACACAGTGTGTGTACACATGTGTACACACTGTGTTGTGTACACATGAGTACTCGCGAGTTAAACACATTGACCCAAAATTTTCGTTTGTCGTGAATAACAAATCTATAAAGGAAAAGGAATTCAAATTCAATTCCTATGACGATTTCGCCCATGTGTACACAACACATGTGTACACGGGACAACACTGGACCCGACTTTTGGGATTTAAAGGGGGGAAGTCATTGCGGGTTATCGACAAATAATTTTTTCGGCGAAAAATGATCGAGTAACGCAAAATAAGCCTAATATTGGGTAAAAACTAGAAATATTAACCCAAAAAAATTTTTAACGACAAAAAATTTTTTTACTCCCTATCGTCACAAAAAAGAAGTTTTATTTCAAGTTACTCAAAAATAAGACATTTGGATGAAAAATAAGGTAATGTGGTCACCCTGGAGATAAGATTTTTCAACAATTCAGGCAATAAGTCACTAAAGATCTGAGAATAAGAACACGGAAGAATGCGGAATTAATTGTACTTATGGTTGAAAATCCATTGTTGATTACTTACCTTTTCTCACGAGATTCTTTGTTTGGACTATAAATTTCAAAAAAAAATAGATTAAATTTTTTTAAAGTAGTCGAAGGGAACTGAGCGATGTAAAAGATGCTACGAAGAAAGTCAGCCACCAAAACAATGGCAAAAAGACGTGAAGGGGAATGAAATTCACGAAAATGTCCGTGGAGAAAAAGGGGATTGCGAAAATAGCTTTGAAAACCCCTGGTTTGGCAACTCGGCTGAAGATAGAGAATGTAACAAGTACTGTAACGAAACTTGTACTGCCCGAGGATGCAGAATCGGTAGTTTGCATAGAGTTTTTATGTACGCCGGTGCCGATTGTCTTTAGGACGATGTTTCGACGTGAAAACAAACCCACCACCGTCAATCCCAAAGGTAGGAAGGTCTTCACTAGTTCAAATGAAAAGGAGAGTGAAATTGAACAGTGGCGGTGTTTCGATTGCCCTGCTTCCAGCGGCTAGAAAAGTCTTTTTTCAATTGAAAAAAGTGTAAAGTGTAGAGTGAAAAGTGAAGTGTAAAAACTTTTGGAACAACCCAATAGTGTAAATATTTTTGCTAAAAACCAATAAAAGCGTCTGAAAAAGTCAGAAAAATCGCGTTTCCAAATGTCACATTTCTCTAGGATTTTAATGAGAAGCATAAAGTTTCGTCAAACTGTCCGGATGACTAGTCTTTTTGAAAAGTTATCGGATGATAAGTAGCATACTGGGTGTGTTTGAGAAATTCTTGATCTTTTGCTTTCCCTTTTTAAGCTCCTAAAAATTTACGAAACCCGAATTCTCGCGAGAACACTTGCCTGTCGTCGTTCTCCACAATATGTCAAAATTTCTTTAAAATCCTGGCCTTCTGATTGACCAACGTTGGAAAATCTAGACCGCCATGAACTCCCCACAGCACGCAATCGGGAAAACAAAACTATCCGCAAACTGCATTTTAATGTAATAAGTGAAAATAAAAATTCACAATAAAATGAATTCATTCGAATTTTATTAATTAAAGTTTACACAATAAAAAATTATTGTTTCAAATCGAAATTTGGTTCAGGCGTATTTCTGCAGACTAAATAATTTAGGCTTTCACCATTCGCCACAGTCCATTTTCCAGTTCCTGTGTTGAACAAAACACCTGTATCATTACTTGCTAAAACATATTACTTTTAATTTAGAGTCTGTTTCCAGCCACAATACTAAAAAAGTTTCCCGACCCCTGTAAAGAGCGATCCCGTCCGATCTGGCAAGTTAAGCAACTTGGGCCCGCAGGTTCGATCCCGCTAGAAGCCAATTCTTTTTGCAGTGTCCAAAAATGGATAAAAAATTTTGCCTAGACGTAATTTTATGCGGGGAATCGATTGCGCGCATTCCCAAATCGTAAAAACGCTTCCCTGATCCTGATTCAGGGACGAGGTGAGTATATTAAAGCGAAAATGAACTAAAATTCGAATTTTCACCAGAAAACCGGCTGTCTAGGGGTTTTCCTATGCGAGGAATCGATTGTTCGAGGCATAGAAAAATTTACCCGACCCTGATTCAGGATTGGGGTAGGTGTTTGAAGCGAAAATGAACTAAAATTCATATTTTCACCGGAAATCCAGCATTTTTTCATGCCATTGAAGTCTGTATCTGCACTTTATTTTTCATACTTTCTAGGGGTATTCTTCATCGAGAAACACGATTTTGACGTTATTTTTCAATTTTGATTACTCTCTTATCGAAAAACGACCACGCAGGGATGTCTTTGATACGAATTTGAAATTTTAACGTATTCTATCGATTACTCTCGTCCTAAAACGCTTTTAGATTTCTTGAAATGATCCTAAGTAAAGATTTCATTGCTAGTTTAGAAAACATGCCAAAAATATTTTAGTTTATTTTCACTTCAAACACCTACCCCAATCCTGAATCAGGGTCGGGTAAATTTTTCTATGCCTTGAAAATGCGCACAATCGATTCCTCGCATAGGAAAACCCCTAGACAGCCGGTTTTCTGGTGAAAATTCGAATTTTAGTTCATTTTCGCTTTAATATACTCACCTCGTCCCTGAATCAGGATCAGGGAAGCGTTTTTACGATTTGGGAATGCGCGCAATCGATTCCCCGCATAAAATTACGTCTAGGCAAAATTTTTTATCCATTTTTGGACACTGCAAAAAGAATTGGCTTCTAGCGGGATCGAACCTGCGGGCCCAAGTTGCTTAACTTGCCAGATCGGACGGGATCGCTCTTTACAGGGGTCGGGAAACTTTTTTAGTATTGTGGCTGGAAACAGACTCTATTTAACTTTTCTTTACCCATTCCACTGTCTTTAAAGTTAGTGTAAGTAAAATCTGTTCCGTCAATCCACTGAAAATAATAACCCAATTCGCTGTCGTGGATAATAGCCGCTCCAAGCCA
Organism: Acrobeloides obliquus; assembly: GCA_034698545.1. Lineage (NCBI taxonomy): Eukaryota > Metazoa > Nematoda > Chromadorea > Rhabditida > Cephalobidae > Acrobeloides > Acrobeloides obliquus. The sequence goes on along the minus strand of JAQGBS010000334.1, from coordinate 15,169 downwards.
GACATCTTTAGAAGTAACACTTTTTACATAGTCTAAAAAGTTCAAGTTGTGATCATAAGAGGGCCGTATTTATAGGCCTCCAGTTAAGGGGGAGGGGTGCGCCCAATTAAAACTTTTCTCTGGCCCTTGATCGGATAAAATCAGAAAGCCAATTACAGTGAACGCTCGATAAGCGGGCCACCCTTTAAAGGGGAGGTAAGTGCTTTGCAGCAGCACTTCCGAAAAAAAATTTTTTGAATTTGTGTAAAAATGACTTTTCTAGGGGTAATTTTATGCGAAAAATCGATTGCGAAGCTTGAAAATGCTTCCTTGACCCTGATTTAGGGAAAAATTGAGTTCTTGAAGCAAAAAATGACAATTTTCGCTTCAAAAACCCAATTTTTCCCTGAATCAGGGCCAAGGAAGCATTTTCTGCTGCAAAGCACTTACCTCCCCCCTTTAAAGAGTGGCCCGCTTATCGAGCGTTCACTGTATAGCTATTTTTTTCGGGCGTTGGACCTTCAAGGGAAGCATTTTCCCGGTGTCCTATGGCAGCTATGACCATAGTTGTGATTATAATTTTCTATAATCTTACTGTAAATATCAATGTTTTCAAAAGCGCTTGATATTGAAATCGCATGAGCGTTGCCACCATACCCATCTTGGTAGTTAGTGCAAGCCTTCTCCGCATCTTTGACTGAAATTGGAGTTTCGAGAATCACATAGCAGGTGTTGTTATCAACCTTGCTTAGAATGCCATCTGGACATGGGTTTACACATCTCGCTTGCGATATGATGACACTAGCAATTAAAATGGAAAAAATATAAGTATGCATCTAAAACTTTTTGTTTGATAAAAAAATTTCGTGAGGGTAGAAGTTAAAATAGAATATTAGTTGTCGACTAATTATTCAAACAAATTCAGAGCTATAGTATTTTTTTCGTCAAAGATTTTTTTCTTTTATAAAATTTTTCCGATTGAATCAGGAATTAAAAGGAGAATTGTTTATTGAAACGAAAAAACTCTTTAAATTCTTTGAAAGAATTTTTTAATCTCTGAGTACGAACTACAAACTATAACAGAATTTTTAAATTTCTTTCAAAGAATTTAAACTTTTTTCGTTTCAATAAACAATTCTTCTTTTAATTCCTGATTCAATTGGAAAAATTTTATAGAAGAAAAAAATCTTTGACGAAAAAAATACTATATGTTTACCACCTTGTTATGAGCTCAACTTTTGATGGTTCAACCCATATAAAATCGTTTTGGTCTTGTTAAAAAACTTAAAGTTCTAGCTTTTAAATGAGACCAAAACGATTTGGGCAGATGCCAGCTGGTGACATAAAATCTCTGCCAGTTGGTGACATAGATTTATCTACAGGCTTAGGCCTAGGCTTAGGCTTAGGCTTAGGCTTAGGCCTAGGCCTAGGCCTAGGCTTAGGCTTAGGCCTAGGCTTAGGCTTAGACCAAGAATTAGGCCTAAGCTTAGGCCAAGGTTTAGGCCAAGGTTTAGGCCTAGGCTTAGGCCTAGACTCAGGCCTAAGCTTAGGCCTAGACTTTGGCCTAAGCCTAGGCTTAGGCTTAGATCTAAACCTAGGACTAACCTTGGTAGAGATTTTATGTCACCAACTGGCATCTGCCCAACAATTTTTTATGGATTAAAAGTTGAGCACGCAACAAGATACGTTCTTGCACATATTGGCATAAAATTCTTAAAATCAAGATTTTTTATATGTCAGCATTAATAATATCTTAAACATGAATATTTGAAGTATAATTTTGTTGGAAAACTGGAGGTTCACAAATAAATGCTCTTTTTGACATCGTAGTCGCAGGCTCGGCATACCATTTACCATCGGATTTCATGTATAGATAATGCAGTGAAGAAAAGGTGGCATTTTGATAATTTACTAAAAAAAATTATTCAGAATTGTGGGGACTACAAATTCAAAAAAGAAATATTTGGTCGTGTTCAGAGGTGCGCAATGGTGTAATGGATAGGAATATAGGATTCTATATAACTACTTTGAGTTTGAGTTTCGCCATATGTCAAAAAACTTTACACACTACTGGGGTCACAACAATAAAAAACTCTAGATTTTGACAATTGAGCTTTCCGAGCCGAAGAATCGTACCGATCAATCTGGCATATAAACTTACAGCCAATCGAGCCAACCGATCAAGACTATCTAGCCGATCAATCGAGTCGATAGAATCGAACAAGCCTGAATGCTGGTCGAGCCGAAATATCGTGCCGATCATACAAACCGAGTCATTTGGGTCAATTGATGAAAACCAGCCATTGAGGCGACTGAACCGCCTGAGCCGATCTTGCGATCGTGCTGGCATACCTTCTAACCACCCAAGCCGGTCGATAGAGGCGACCGATTCTATCGAATAGTACGAAATTTCGTGATTTTGCCTACTCATATGAAACTGGAATCACAACAAAAACATTCTTTACCTTGAAAATTACTATAAAATACACTATGGCCGTCAAGCCATGTATAACCAAGATTACCATTATAATTTGGCAAATTCACCAAACCTAGCCAGAGTTCATTTAGATTATGTCTCTTGAGTTCCTCTAGAAATCATTGTTGTTTTTTGCTCAAAATTTAAAATTACGTAGAAAAACCGCGTTTGTAAGCGCATCCGTAATTGACGCAAGATGCCCTTGATAGGCAATCCAGACTTCATCTTGTTGACAGAATTTTTCTGCTTCGTCGAAGCCCATAGGAGTCTTATGCAAACAATATTCCACGGGAATGCCGTCTTCAAACGTAATTTCTGCTTCGGTGCAGTTGTAAGTCTTTGGTGAAACATATGGAAGATTCTGACAAGCTATGCATAAGCCACATGATGACCGGCATGAGAGGCACATTAAGCTTACTGAAGATTTCAGAAAAATTAAAATTAAACAGACTTACAGTAAACTGGATTGCTGCATAAAGAGTTATTGTAGCCACAATTATCGCCTCCTCCACAATCTTAAAATGATATATTTTTCTTACTTTTTCCTGTGTGCGTCCGTTTGCCTTGAATGAAATATGCGAATTTCAGATGGAATTTTAAATGCATATGCGAATTGATAATGTAATATTTTTTACCTGTTTTATTTGTATAACAATCAGTACAATAACAAAGTGGATCTCCAAGTTCCAAACTCTTTTTGCAATAGCCACACTGAGGATATGTGCAATGATGATAGCAATCATAATCGCCGTTGCATAATATACCTTCCGAAATACTAATATCAACGAATAAAGTCAAAAAAAATATAAATAAAAGCATATTTTAGGATGAAAAGGTAGTTTTTATAATGGAGACAATATAATGATAGTTTTTATTGCTACTCTAGAATCAGTTGATAGACTTATATATATTCCAACTGCAGACAGGAATTCTTAATCAGTTGACCCTTTTGATTTGGTGATAAAGATTATGCGAGTAGGATCCGCTGTATTGTTCCGTGATGACAAATAAAATATTGGTTACAATGTTTTCATGCCATTGCTACAGGTAAATGAAGGAACAACAGGTCGGTTGTATGTTCTTATGCCTCTGAATCTGGATTCTGAATTCGGATTCTGAACCTGGATTCTGAATTTGGATTCTGAAACCGGACCAGATTCTGAATTTGGATTCTGAATTCGGATTCTGAATCTGGATTCTGAATCTGGATTCTGAATTTGAATTCTGGATTCTGAATCCGGATTCGGATTCTGATCATCAAAATGCTACACAACTGTATAATTTGAGGTATTCTGGAGAGCAAGGAGGTTTGTTTTCACTATCGTCCCGTTAAAATCTCTCTATCCAGGCTTCCGCGCCCAAATGCAAATTAACCAAGGAGAATACTCAACTGGGTCTATATGCCTCGTTGCTCGTGTTCTTTCATAGGAAAGAAGAAGCAATCATGGGAGAGTCGGTTTCGTATCAAATAATGCCCGGGGAAGAGATTACGTCTGTGATACAAAGGAATGCGTTTATGAGGCTGGGTAAACCTTATGGGATTTTATAAGTTTGCCGTCGCAAGTAAAGTCGTATTACAACAATCCAGGAAGTGCGTATACGGTTTATGTACGGGTTTTTGTAGGAAAAAATGTAAAAATTTGTTTAGAGTTGTTATAAAAGCTGTTACTAGGACTATTTGCAACAAGAATGTGGATGTATGGATCCTTTGTATTACATGGCCTATAATGCTACACCATGTGGCATAACAAAAAGTAAGTTTTGCCTATATTGTGCATATGTATTGCACGGTCATCTTTTATAAAAACAATTTTCAGAAACTTGTGTAGATAACGTCACCCTAAACCGCGGTGAACCGCCCCACATGTGCCATGTGCGTCACGAAGTTTGAAGCCAACCGGTATGGTTAGTGTCCCTTTAAAGAAAAACCGACGTTTTAGTGTTTTTTCTCTTTAAAATCGTTGGCAATTCGTTGACAGTTTTTACGATTGTAAACTTCTAGGAGCTTTTTTTTCACGCAATTGCCAACAGCTTGAAGCTCTGCTAGTAGGTCATTTTTCGATTGCCAACTAATGGTAAGCACCCTTATGTAAATTATCTCATTGATAATAATTTATTATAGAATTTTTAAATTGGTTGTTTTATACAGTGGACTAGAGCTGGTCGTTTGGTACCACCAAGGCGTCGACCCTGGAGAAACCGTAGTCACCATATCTTCTCGTTGACCGTTCGATTTTTCATTTTTTCGTTTTAATAGTCTCTTTGAGCCTGTTTCAGAAACAAAGTTATGGATAAGAAAGCATATTGAGCATGAAGAATATTGAGCATGATTGTAGCTAGTATATAAAATAATCGAAATGAATCTTTCGATCATTTTTTTCTTTAATTGTACCAGGAATATAAAATGTTTGACATTTAGCTATTAAGCATGCCTTTCATATCATCTCCATGCCTTTCTTATCATCTGCATGCCTTTCTTATATCTTCACATAGGGAGCTGGACTTTTTTGCGTTAGCAATAGTATTCCGGTTTCGGTTTTCGGTAGCGTTTGAAAGTTTATCGATGATTGCAAACTTGTGAAAAGTTTTTGGAAAAAAGTGTTCCACAGGGTATTTTGGGTTTCAGTTTCGAGGGGGTATTTGCAAAATTTTAACGTTTTAATACTATTAGCATAACTCCTCGTAGGAATTGAATTAAGACTTCGTTGACCACTCATGTGAAAGCTGAGAATCTTTTCTGCAACTTTTAAAAAGACAGCTATGTAAAGTTTTCGCTTCAATAAAGCTGGAGAGACGGGCTACAACTTTTTATTTTTTTGGCTCTGAAGCTGGGCCAAGATGGGCATTTTTTAAGTTTGCACACCACTTCAAATACACCAATGTGTTTATTTTGGTCCCAAATTTCATATTCTATCATCAGTTTGCCTAGTGCCGTGGAAAGCTCGAAATTTCGAGATATCGTCTCTTAAATTGAGGATATCTTTTTTCAGTTCTTGATGTGATTATTTTTTAATATTCACAAAAATTCAAAAATTACGAAGTTGGCAAATTTTTAAAAAAGGTGGCAAGGTAGCATTGAGTTAAAAAAGGTGGCATTTATACAACCCTACCTATATATGACATTTCGAGCAAGATACCCGCAGGCTTCAGACTTTGTGACAAAAGGACACATGTGCGCCCAGGTGGCCTGAGTGCATATGCCCTCCACCACGTCAAGAATATATTTTGACATTTCATGGACAAAGACTGTCTAGAACATTTTTGTGTACTTCGTAACACTGATAAAAGCACAAGTCGGTCTTATGATCAAAACGATTCCTTTGTTTTTTTAGCCAACCCAATGAGACCAAACTCATCCGACACGTGGGATGTAGACAGTGCATGCTTATACAGGGTTCGACAAAAGTTCTTGGACTTAGTTTTTGCAACATAACTCTTGATGGCTAAAAGCTTATGGGATGATTTTGGTATCATTTTAAAGTTCAGATCCATAGCTATCCAACAATACCAAAATTTTGCATGCGATTCCCCGCATGAAATTACCCCCAGAAATATGATCTTGAGGGAGAAATTTCAAAAATTTTCGATTTTCGCTTGAATATACACATATATTTCCTTGAATCAGAGTCAAGGAAGCATTTTCACGCTTCGGGAATGCGCGCACTCGATTTTTTATCATGATTTTACGACTAATAGGGTTATACTAAAACTTTCAAACGTTATAACTTTTGATAGCATAAGTCATTTTTCTTGGGCTCAAAATGCTTGTAAGAATCGAGCAAATAAAACACCAGAACAATTTTTTCTTTTTCAGGCAAAAAATCTACTTTTTTAGTATGAAAAACGGAAAAAATCGGCCTTTTTTAGCAGTTTTTATAACTAAAAGTCGTGATGAGATAATCAAGTTTTTCCAAGAGCTACTTTTTGACATTTTTAATGGTTTTCGTTTCAATAACATTGTTCACAACTTTTTGCACAGTTTGGTCAGTCGTGGTATTGTCTGATACCTAAAGGGTCTACATGCAGACACACATGATTTGTATTCATGTTCTGCCTTCTCTTAAAAAATAGTGATAACGAGAGTTTTTTGACTATCTGATTGTTTTCAAAGATCATTTCTTGTTTGATAATAACTAATTTTATATACAGGTCTGATAAAGGTCAAATAGGATTAAATTTATGAAGAAATGAAATATGCTATTTTCAAAGATTAGCATTAAAAAAATTCTCCCAAAAATTGTATATTTTAGCTTCAGCATAAAATCGCATTTTCAAATTCCTCAAAATTTGCAAATTTCAAAAGTTTTCCAAAATTCACATATTTAAGATTCGAAAAAATCGCAAAAAATTCGCATTTTCTGCATATTCCAAAAAATTCTTGGGTGGTCAAGGACTTTTGGGACCACAGTTGCACAACCCCGGTACCCCCCCCCCCCCCCTCCCCCGGTAAAATTCGACAGGGGGGGGGGTAGGTCATGAGGTGGAGAGGGGTAGGTATGGGGCGGAAGGGGGGTAGGTCATCGGTCCCCGGCGCCGAGGACCGATTTTTTTTAGAAGATCTAAAAAAAAGGTCGCCAAACTGCGGAGGAGGGGGAGGGTGGGTCATAAAAACAAAAATTTTGGACCGGGGTCTATGTTTGGGACACCCTGTAGAAATCATAAAATTAACCTTAAAAACACAAAAATGATCAATCCATTTCCTAAAATTGATACAAGCAGTAAGCACAAGATAGTAATGTTCACTACAAAATGGTAGTAAGGTCCAAATGTTACATTAAACAAATCAATATTTAGACAATAAAACAAGGATTAACGAGAATCATAAAGTTTTGTCAAATTTCGATCTGAATGACTAGTCCTTTTGAAAAGATATCAGATGATAAATAGTATACTGGGTCTGTTTGAGAAATTCTTGATTTTTTGTTTTCCCTTTTTAAACTCCTAAAAATTGCCTGTCGTCGGTTTTATGCATTCTTTAATAGCCAGTTCATTTTCAAATCTTTCTTTTCATTCAGGTAGTCTAGGAATTTTTGCTTGTCGTAGCCTGCACATTTTTTGGTTTCCATTTCTCGAATAAAAAGACTGGAAGTACTTTTTTTAGCAAATGTGAAATTTCCAAGACAAAATGATCTTGTGGTCAAAACGGGTTAATAATAATTTAACAGTCATATGTAAAAGTTTTTTTCTAGAACAGCGCAAAAACCTGTTTACTCGTCAAATTAGTAGGAATCACGCTTTCCATGAATAAACAGATTAAAATTTGATATTAAAGAATTATAAAAAAATTTTCGAAAAAAACTGATCATTGTTTTATGAATTCGACTATTGTCATTATTTAACAAATTTGGGCGCGGTACGCACTTTTAATCATTTGACCCATTAAAAATAAAGTTCACTATTGTTTATTGTAAAAATGACTCAAAAATTCCCGAGCACTTTCACATGATTGAATGTTATCATTTTGAACGTAAGAAACACTAAAAGTGTTCCTCTAGAAAAGCGCCATTGATCAAATCTACACAATGGCATTGTAAGACTTTAACGACATTTTGGAGCCATTAAAAAATCATGCGATTATATAAACTAGGAAGTGTCATAAATCTTACACTTAAAGAAACTTGTCAGGTTGTTTTCGCCGTCAAAAAGTTATCTTTGCTGCTCTTGCAACTCGTAAACAACATTCTCCCTTATAAAGAAGATGGTATCAAAATTGACACATATTTAAATCGTTTTTATTACATAACCCTGTTATTTCGCTCTAGATCTCTAAATAATTTTTAGACTTTTTAACGGTTTTGCAAAGACACAACATGATCAACATCGTGAATATCCCCAGTACGCCGATGGAGTTTCAGTCTGCTCCGAGGAGATTCTTCCCCTCAAATTTTGATTTGAGCATGCCAATAATAGAAGAGGAAGAAGAAAGTCAGCCTAACAAAGTACAAAAAAGTCTATCTTGCCCGGCTTCGTTTGAACTCCAGCCGGTGAAGTTCCGAGTTAAATATCTTCGAGATGGGCGAAAAGTTATCAACGGTGAATTTGAGGTAGTTTTGGTAAATTTTTGTCCAAATTTCATTTAATTTTTTACAGACTACAGCGCCGCAAGAACTCTGGAAACAACTGATCAAGAACTCTCTATCAACAAGATTGTCAACAACTTCAGATACATCAACATTATCCGACTTGTCCGAAGGTGAATTTGAGGTTTGTTTAACTTGAAATTTTTGTCTAAATTTATTTAAAGGACCAGTCCAGTAAGTTACAATCATATGAAAATGATATATTCGGAAAGATCATGAAAAATGGAGCATTTTTTGTTTTTACGGCATGCTCTGAATCGTTGTAGTTTTCGAGATAATTGTGTTTGAATTTGTTGCAAGCTCTTCGTTGTAATACACAAACTTTTTTGGATTTTTTGCGCAAAAATCGATTTTGCATCAATTTTTTAAATTTTTAGAAAATGAACTTTGTAGCAATTTTTTATAGCTAGATGAGGCGAACAAAATGACACCAAAATTATCCAATTTGAACATTGTTTTGGGTCATTGAAACGAAAACGTGAATCAGAATTTTTGTTTCAATAACCCAAAACAATATTCAAATTGGATAATTTTGGTGTCATTTTGTTCGTCTCATTTAGCTATAAAAAATTGCTACAATGTTCATTTATGCAAATTTAAAAAATCGATTTTTCTGCAAAAATTTTAAAAAGTTTGTGTATTACAACAAAGAACTTGTAACAAATTCAAAATTTCAAACGCAATTATCTCGAAAATTACAACAACTCAGAACATACCGTAAAAACAAAAAATGCTCCATTTTTTATGACCTTTCCGAATATATCATTTTTCATATGATTGTAACTTACTGGACTGGTTCTTTAACAGGGGAATGACCAGCCGGAAGGTGCTTGACTGAGAGAGAAAAATTAAGGAGAGGCAAAGTATATTGAAGCTTCTCGCTTGACCGAGAATCACAAAGGTTTACTTTAGCTTTTTCTTCTGGTGTCCAATCCATGAACTTAGTAATTCCGAATTCAGCGGTACCTCTTTGTTCTTTCTTAATTGCATTCAATTCTTGTAAATTTTTTTTGAAATGTTCAAAACGAGTTTGATAGTCAGCTTGAGTTTTATAGGACCGTTTGTGGCTAATATAATGCTTTTTGGAATTTAATTTCATAGATTAACATTTATCACCCAAATTTCTAGAGCATATATTTTCAAAATGGGTGTTTCCTTCCCTCCCTCCCCCCCCGCATTCCCAATCTGTGAAAAAGGCTCGGTACTGGCCTCTTGGATTGGCACTGGGGCTCGGGGTCGGTTTTGAAACTCGGCCCTTGGTAGGGGAAATCGACATTAGAGGACTCGTAGATCGTTCTTGAGATGGAATATCGACCCTAGGACTAGGATTTGTTCTGGTGCACAGAGTTGACACTTCCCGGATCAACCGTACCCGAGGGTAACTAGATTTTGCCCATACTACATTCAAAAATTTACTTCCTTATAAAAGTCTTAAATTGTTTAGTATCTTCATCATCGTTATCACTAATTGCTTTAGGAGTAAATCCAGTTTCATCTTTTGCTTTAGGAGCAACTCCAGTTTTATCTTTATTCGCTTTAGGAGCATCGCCATTTCCATCTTTATTCACTTCAGGAGCATCTCCATTTCCATCTTTATTTGCTTCATGAGCAACTTCAGTTTCGTCCGCTTCAGGAGCAATTTCGGTTTCATCTGCTTCAGAAGCAACTTCAGTTTTATCCGCTTCAGAAGCAACTTCAGTTTCATCAATTTCTTCTGATTGTTTAGATTCTTTGAAATCATCGTCAACATCGCTAACCGATTCAGTTTGAGAACTAACTTCATCATCGCCTAAAATACATGTGTTATTGTAAAGATGCTTAGGATTTTATAAGGGGAGAGTAAAAATTTTTTATCTCAATCAAAAACCAAAAATGAGAACCTTAATGACTGTTTAATAGGCCTTCAACAAGCTAAAAATAACAGGATCCATTATTTTTTCGGCATTCAATTGGATCAGTTCTGGGACTGGAAGATTGGTTTTGGAGCAGGGATCGGCTTTTTGGAGAATGTGAATCGTCTTTTGGAGAGGGGATGGTGCTCGGGAATCGGCTGGTGGTCGAGGGTCAGAAATCGACCTTGGAGTGGGAAAATATTTACTGGGGATAGGAGATATGTGAAATAATTTATGAAACAACTTCAAGAGTCAAAAGCAATCTCTAAGAACTGATTTGAGAGTACATGTTAAGTTAGATTCTAGAGTAAATGATCACTACATCCCCTGTAGATCAAGGTCGGCATTGGGACTTGGCCCTGAGGAAGGGGAATCGGCTTTATGGGAGCTATATGATCGGCCCTTGAGATTGAAGATCAGTTCTAGGACTCAGAGAGATGTTTCTAGGGTATATGATCGACCCTTCTCGGGTCAACCGTACCCGAGCGGAGCTCGGTTTTCCCCATATTGTTTCTTAAATACATTACCTATTTCTGAAGATTCCGTAGATAAAGTCTCCAAAGAAGCAGACTCCGACGATGATGATTCAGAGCTTGTTTCTTCGGAAGAATCGCTGTCAGAACTATAGTCTTCAGAAGCTTGTTCAGATACTGAACTTACGTTTGTTGAATAACTCCTTAAGCCACTGTCTCTTAATTGTAACCCGGAAGCCAGTATTATTTTTATAGAAAACATTAAGAACAGAAAAAGTCGCATTATTCAAAGAAAAAGAATAAAAATTTGTATGTTGCATGGTTATGATTTATTGAGGGCTTTTATTCGTTTTTTCGACATTTTAAAATTATAATGAGTCATAGATTAAAGTGTTTAATGATTAAATTTAATATAAAAACACTAATGGCAATAAAATTTTATGTACAATTTTCAGCGTTACGAAAATTGGGGACACCTTGTACTTCCGCATTTTATTAAAGGGGGAGGAGGTAAAATTTACGTCCGAAAAACATTTTTTTCGCATATTTTTGTAGAAAAGACCCTTCTAGGATAATTTTGATGCGAAAAATCGATTGCGCGCACTTCCGAAGCTTGAAAATATTTCCCTGACTTACATCCGTGAAAGATTTTGTTTTTAGCACAGTAAAATCTAAAAAACTATCTTCTCGATGACCATATTTTCATGGATGAAGGTCAGGGAGACATTTTCAAGCTTCGGGAGTACGCGCAACCAATTTTTCGCATTAAAATTACCCTAGAAGGGTCTTTTTTACAAAAATTTGCGAAAATTTTTTTTGAGATCTGATTGTAAATGTTACCCCATTTAAAAATAAAGGGTTTTTACGTTTTTTTTTAAATTTTGCGGAAAAATCGATTTTTGCATCTCGGTTTTTTGCGAAAAATCGATTTTTGCAAATGAACATTTTTATAGCTGAATGAGACGAACAAAATGACACCAAAATTATTCAATTTAAACATTGTTTTGGGTTATTAAAACGAAAACATGAATCAGGGTTTTCGTTTCAATAACCCAAAATAATGTTCAAATTGGATAATTTTAGTTTCATTTTGTTCATCTCATTTAGCTATAAAAAATTGCTACAATGTTCATTTTATGAAAAGTTAAAAAATTGATGCAAAAATCGATTTTTTCGCAAAAAAATTCAAAAGTTTGTGTATTACAACGAAGAGCTTGTAACAAAAGTCGCATTGTTCAAAGAAAAAGAATAAAAATTTGTATGTTGTATGTTTATGATTTATTGAGAGCTTTTATTCATTTTTTCGACATTTTAAAATTATAATGAGTCATAGATTAAAGTGTTTAATGATTAAACTAACAAGGGACACTCACGTCTTGTCAATTTCAACTTTTTTTTGCTCGAAATTGACACCAATCTATTTTTTATGATACCAAATGATAATACCCAGTGTATCAGAATTTTAACTTCACCAGAACACGATCTGGGACTACCCCAATGGTCATAGATAGCCTGTTTAAGGACATTTTTAGCTCTAAAAATCACCTAAAATAAATTTCTTTTTGCGGTAAAAAGTCATATTTTACCGTTTTTGGCTATGTCCAACAACTTTCAAGCATTTTTCTAGTAATTTGAAATTTAAAAAAAAATCGATTTTGAGAACTAGGTGGTTATGCCATAAAAAATCGATTTTTCAAAAAATTTCAAATGCTCAAAAAATGCTTGCAAGTTGTTGGGCAAAAACGGTGAAATAAGACTTTTTATCGCAAAATGAAATTTATTTGAGATGATTTTTAGAGCTATAAATATCCTTAAAAGACTATTTATGCCCATTAGAGTAGCCTCAGATCGCGTTCAAGTGAGGCTAAAATTCTAGTGCACAGGATATTATTGTGGATTAGATTAGTAATATTTGTGTTGGAGTTCGGGTCACATCTCGTTTGACTTTTTCTCATACATATTTATTTTGACAAATTAAATTTTAGCCATATGGGTACCCGACTCTATTTTTTATTTCAATAGTTCCTTTTTTATAAAAGCCTTAAATTCTCTTTCATCATCGTCATCACTAACCGCTTCAGGAGCAACTCCAGTTTCACCTTTTTTCGCTTCAGGAGCAACTTCAGTTTCATCAATTCCTTCTGGTTGTTTAGCTTCTTTGGAATCATCGACTTCATCGCTAACCGATGCAGGTTGATACGTAACTTCATCATCGCCTAAAATACATGTGCCATTGCTAGGTAAAGGTGCTTAGGATTTCATAGGTAATGAGTAAAAATTTTTTTTCTCAATCAAAAACCAAAAGTGAGAACCTTAATGATTGTTTAATAGGCTTTCAACAAGCTAAAAATAACAGGATCCGTTATTTTTTTGGCATTCAATCGTTCAGTCCTGGGGCTGGGCGATTGATTCTGGGGCAGGGATCGGCTTCGGGTCGCGGTCATGAGAATGTGAATCATCTTTTGGAGAGGGAGTGGTGCTCGAGAATCGGCTATAGAAGAGGGAATGCTTCTGATGGGTCGCGATCAGTCCTGAATATAAGGGATCGGCTGGTGGTCGAGGGTCCAAAATCGACCCTGGAGTGGGAAAATACTTACTGGGGATAGGGGATATGTGAAATAACTTATGAAACAACTTTAAGAGTCAAAGCAATCTCTAAGAACTGATTTAAGAGTACATGTTAAGTTAGATTCTAGAGTGAATGATCACTGCATTCCTTGTAGATCGAGGTCGGTATTGGTACTCGGCCCTGAGGAAGGGATCAGCTTTAGGGGAGCTATATGATCGGCTCTTGAGATTGAAGATCAGCCCTAGGACTCAAAGAGATTTTTCTAGGGTATATGATCGATCCTTCTCGGGTCAACCCGAGAGGAGCTTGGTTTCCCCATATTGTTTCTTAAATACATTACCTATCTGAGGATTCCGTTTTAGATAAAGTCTCCAGAGAAGCAGACTCCGACGATGATGATTCAAAGCTTGTTTCTTCGGCAAAATCGCTGTCATAACTGTGATCTTCAGATTCATCATAACTATAGTCTTCAGAAGCTTGCTCAGATTCTGAAATTACGTGTGTTGAATGACTTCCTTCTCTTGATTTTAAGTCACTTTCTCTTAATTGTAACCCGGAAGCCAACATAATTCTTATAGCAAACATCAAAAACACAAGAAGTCGCATTGTTCAAAGAAAAAGAATAAAAATTGTATGTTGTATGTTTATGATTTATTGAAGGCTGTTATTCGTTTTTTCGACATTTTAAAAATTATAATGAGTCATAGATTAACGTGTTAACACTTTTAAAATGATTAAATTTAATATAAAAACACTAATAGCAATAAAATTTTATGGACAATTTTCAGCGTTACGAAAATTGGGGCACCTTGTACTTCACATTTTATTAAAGGGATAGGGGATAACCTTTACAGCAGATCTCCGAAAAACATTTTTTTCGCATATTTTTGTAGAAAAGACCCTTCTAGAGTAATTTTGATGCGAAAAATCGATTGCGTGCACTTCCGAAGCTTAAAAATATTTCCCTGACCTTCATCCATAAAAAATTTTGTTTTTAGCACAGTAAAATTTAAAAAACTATCTCCTCGATGACCATATTTTCATGGATGAACATCAGGGAAGCATTTTCAAGCTTTGGAAGTACGCGCAATCAATTTTTCGCATCAAAATTACCCTAGAAGGGTCTTTTTTTATAAAAATTTGTGAAAATTTTTTTGAGATCTGACTATAAAGGTTACCCCATTTAAAAATAAAGGGTTTTACATCATTATTTCAAATTGCATGCTTAAAGAAAGAAAGAGATTTCTTAGTTTTCTCAAAGGATTAAATGTCAGTAATCCAATTGTTTTTATTGACATATGTGTCTATCATATTTACCATTTGTTTTAAATTACTGAATGTACTCTAAAAACTGATTTGACATGCCTTTAAAAAAAATTCAATTTTTGGCTATTACTCAGAACTTTGAAGTTAAAGGACCAATCCAGTAATTTACAACCATATGAAAAAAATGATATATTCGGAAAGGTCAGTAAAAATTGAGCATTTTTTGTTTTTACGGCATGTTCTGAATCTTTGTAGTTTTCGAGATAATTGCGCTTGAAATTTTGAATTTGTGTACAAGCTCTTCGTTGTAATACCCTAACTTTTTAAAATTTGTTCCGAAAAATTGATTTTTGCATAGATTTTTTCAATTTTCATAAAATGAACATTGTAGCAATTTTTTATAGCTAAATGAGACGAACAAAATGACACTAAAA
>JAQGBS010000333.1:0-23214 GCA_034698545.1 Acrobeloides obliquus | reverse complement strand
TCCATGGGGAGAGGTCGCCGGGTCGGGAGCCCAGAACTAAAGTTGCATAACTCGGTGAGTTCTATCAGAATATCCACATAAATTTTCGTTCAGCGATGAAAAATTTTTTGTGACATCCGAAGCTCGGTTCTCTTGCGGAACGTGTTTTAATATATAAAGTTTATACGCAGGAAGTGATTTTTTACATTTGATGAAAAATGCAAAACCACCCCATATTTGTAATAAAATTCTTTAGGGCTGAATAAGTTTTGAACTCGTCAATTTGTTTTATAATCTCTAGTGATGCTAGAGATTTTTTTATAATCCTAGTAGATCCTAGAAAACGACATGCGTTGAGTTTTTAATCCAACTTAAATACATCTGGAGGCAGTTGGTAGAATTTATGAACTTATTTAGTTTTGCGTCTATTTGCTAAGCCATGTCATAATTTAAAAAAATTTCTAGACCACACATTTTAGAAGCTGCGGCTTATACGATGTCTAGTTAAACAATGACGATTGAAAACTGCACTTGCTCGAGTGAATATGATGGTGTAGATTTATTCAATATTATTCTTATTGTCGGTTTCTTGCCAATTATAGCTATTGTTGGCTTATTTGTTAATATTTTGAATACTATGATTTATATTAAAAGTTATCCGTCGTCTAATCGCTATTTGACAGCTTTGAGTATAAGTGACTTTGGTAAGATTAAAAAATGATTTTTATTAGGGTTGCTGACGGTCGGTTAACTGATAGATCAGGTAATCGATCGATTAATGACTTTTTATGCGTATTAAAAAGTTTTCACAGAAAGTGACGTTCTACAAAGTCATTTCTGAGCTCACGATGGACAACTTTGTAGAATATCAATTTCTGTGAAAAAATTTTAATACGTATAAAAAAGACATTACTCGATCTATCGGTTAACCGATCGCCAACAACCCTAATTTCTATTAAAAAAATAATTTAAAAAATCATAACGATCATACTTATATTTATATAATAATCTTGCAAAAATCATTCAGAGTGCGTAAAAAAAAGATTTTTTCGATTTTTTCAAAATTTTTAAATTTCTATCACAATAGCCCTATGGGGTTTTTCTATGCGTCGAATTGAGATATATTTTCAGATATTTCAGAAAAATGATAATTTTCAATAAATTTTACAAATTTTTTCATCTAGGCGTCTGTTTATCTGGCATATTTGTTATGGCGGCCGACTCATTACGACCACATAATTTTTATGTGGATCAATTGGTTGTATTAACCCTACCTTATCTTATACCTTTTGGCTTGTTCTTTCAAATGTTTAGTATTTATATCACAGTTTTGGCAGCTTTGGATTGTTTTATTTATGTTTCAAAGTAAGTTGAAAACAAAAAAATGTTTAAAATTAGAATCTTTATCTTTAACTATTAAACGCGCTATGATAGTACATGTGTTTGTCTGTGCTGTCGTGTACGGAGCAACGCTCCGAACACGATTTTTTTACTCTTTTTAAATTTTAAAGTTTTATACATTTATTTTTTGTATTTGTTCTTTAATATTTCATGTTATTTCATCGACTGCGACACTTAGTCGACTCGTCACTTGGTCAACTAAGTCACCTGTTACAGCTACCTCTTTTTCACGCATTATTTCAGTTACCCCGATCCATAGTTATTTTGACTATACCTCAACAGATCCGTAGCTAATTCGACTATACCCCAACCGACCCTTCTTTTATTTATACCCTGTTCCAGCCATAGCTATACCTCTAACACACCATAGCTATTTTAACTATGCTCTCACTAGTCATAGATATGTCGGCTATCCCTTGTCCATATCATAGATGTTTCACTACCTCTTGTCCATTTACAATATCTACGAATTTACTTGATTGACCAAGTGAAGTGGTCGACCAAGTGACGAGTCGACTAAGCGTTGCAGTTGACAAAGTGACGTTTTCGACAAAGTGATAGTTTTTTAAAATTTCTGCCTTCTTCCTTCTATTTGTCCCATGACGAAAATGTTTTGATTATGACACAATGAATGTTGTATGAGATGCCGACGCTCTTCTTCGCCACCAAGCTCAACAACTTTAGTGTCAAACCAGTTTCACCGAGGAACGTGACAATCAATATTTCTTCTTTGACTTATATTATTTTCTGTTCTTATATAAAGTTTAAACTTACACACACCACATGCACAAGGGTCGGCAAGTTACACAAATATTCTTTTCCTCAAGCGCAATTCTTGCCTGTGTTCTTGAAATGTGCTATTTTCGTAACCTTAAATCCAATTCTGTCACGGCCTATACCAATAGATAGGGCTCGATGTGAAAAGAAACATGAATCCTAAATCATGGGGGAAAGCACGGGTTGAGAAACTTGCATAAAATTTACCCGGGAACATTTCATCATTGCCAAATTTTTAAGACTCTACTAGAGTTAGGAAACCGATAGAAAATGGATCGGTTTTGGTTTTTCTCGAATGGTTTTGGTTTCGGTTTTCTAACTCTAGACATAGAGTTCTAACCATTTGGCCATGTTTTTCGCGTTTTCATCGCGAAAGTACAAAGGGGACGTCATTTTTGGAAGAGTGCAACTGTGGGGGCGGGATTCCATTACCGCTTTTTTAGGTGTGTACCCTTCAAGGTAAAGTTTTTTACCCTTATGTTTAATGTAACTATTATTATTGCAATTTAATGACAACGATTTAGAAGGCCACATGGCTTAATAGCTAAGAAGATGGACTCTTATCAAATTGTTCGAAGGTTCGTTTTACCGCTCATAAATCCCGAGCGCCTTATGTGGTGATCAGGTTTTATGCGACGAGCACTCACGGTGAAGACCGAGTGCCTATGGCACTCGGGTTTTCTAAAGTGTTATGCGCGCAGATTTATTGTATAAAATAAACGAATTTATTTGATGAGATATCATAAAAAAGTGTTCTCAATCATCTTCTCTCATCGTCCCATATAGGAACGATGAGAGAGCTAATGGTTTGTGCCAATAATGAGTTAATGGTTTTTTGCTAATTATTTTTTATATACAATTTTAGTTTGGGGTTATACAGTTTGAATATAACCCTTCCGAGATCGTCAGAACACAATGGCGTAATTTCAACCGCCGGATGTGGGGTGGGGGCGAGCACAAGGAAAAAGATTTTTCATGAAATTCTTGAAAAAATCGGAGTTTAGACATTTTACCAAATAGACATTTACCAAAAAAATTTTAACATTTATCGCGATAGAAATGCATGATTGCATTAAAAATTCGCAAAACATGTTTGTAGCGATAAAAATTTTTGGTGAAATGTCTACTTTTTGTGGTAAATGTCTACACTCCTTCACAAAAAGATTAAAGGCAGTCGATTTTTTGCAGGAATTTTTGATGAAATGACTACTTTTCTTGTGATGAAATGTGTAATCGCCAAAAAATCACAAGGGGTGGTTCATCATATATATTTAAAATTTTGTAAAAAAACTCATACTACTGCCTTATAATGTCGGACTTTAAAATTATTGCCAAAATTTTAGGTATACCCAAAAACTAAAAACCTACTATTGCACTGTTAAAAATACGAATGGAATTTTATTGATCTTAACCATTTTTGTGGCTTTGTATAATTTGATACTGTTTGGTGAACTTGAAGCAGTTGAATGTTACAGTCATATTTACAATAAACCGATTTATGAGTTGTGTCCAACTGAAATGAGGCTTGATGAAAATTATATCACAATATATAGGTAAACTAGCTTTTGTGTTTTGCGATTTTGAAAATTGTTTTTAAAAAGTCTATTCTTTTCACTTTTTCAATAAAAATGAAGTTTTGCTTCAAGATTTTGAAAAATGGTGACTTTGCAAAACGTTCTTTTCAAAAAATGGAACAAAAATTTTTTGTTTCATTTTTTGCAAAAAAAAGTTTTTATAATCAAAAGTTTCATTCTGGGGAATCGAATCGGCGGGCCCAACGTTGCTTAACTTGCCAGATCGGACAGGCGGCTTCCTTATCCACTTCACAATGGTGTACCCACTTTTTTACAACACCCAGAGAAACAGAGTATATTTAACAACCCCATATAAAAAAATTAAAGAAACTAAATTGTAGAGGCTATTTATATGCTATAATAATGGCATTTTTACCATTTGCTCTCCTTTCAATATTAACGATAGGAATTATATATTCGATGAAGCAGAAAAATCAAGAAGGTATAAATAATCAAAAGAAAATGTTAGAAATAGAATCTCAATCACTAAATAATAAATATAATATTACTCATGGACATACTAAAGGTGGGGTATATTTTTAAAAAGTCAACAAATTTAAAATTTTAGAAATCAGACCAATCAAAAACGATGAAGACGATGCAGGTTCTCCTATAGTGTTGGTTATGGTTGTCGTTTTGTTTTTAATTTGTAATGCGGTTTCATTACTTGTGAATATTTTTGACATGATTGAAGGGTAAGTTTTTGTGTTAAAAACCGGAACACTATTGAGCGAGGTTTACCCTCCACGGAGCGACAAAATTCCGAAAAGGTACAGACAAGGGTCAAACATAAAAAGTTAGCCAATCGACTCAGCTCGCTGAGTGCTTCAAACTGAGTACCATATCTTGGAGTTTTAGGGTTTGACCCATGGCCGAGTGGCAAACGTGCTCGGTCTTCACTCATAGAAAGCGATTAAGTTCCGCGCCCAAAAGCCATTTGTTATTTTGTTGTCAAGAAACATGATCATTTTTGCATATGTACATTTTTATGCGGGGAACACGATGGCGCAATTATTTTTCCATGAAAAATGAAAAAAAATTTGGAAAAAAGTTTTAAGTTTTTTTTGGAGATTTTTCGAAGTTTTCTAAAAGTTTTCATTGAAAGTAATATCGCCATCGTGTTCTCCGAATAAAAATGTGAATATGCAAAAATTTTGATGAATTTTGGCAACAAAATAAAAAAAGACTTTTGAACGTGGATCGAACCCGCGCCTATGAGCACGTTAGCCGATCGGCCATGGGTCAAACCCCAATGTTATGGTACTTATTTTGAAGCACTCGACGAGTTGAGCCGATTGGCGAACTTTTTCTATTTTATACTCTTGCCAGAACCTTTTAGGCATTTTTCCGCGCCGTGCCCTACTCAGAAAGGCACAAAATAAAAAACCATTCCACGAGATACCCTCATCCTCTTTTTGAATCACCCCTCCTCCCACTCAAAAAGAGTTTGCAAAAACATAAGATCCCAGAGTTCCAAAATTGTCATCCCTACCTCTTCATTAGCTCAATCTCTAATTTTTTCATTAAAAAATCGATTTTCAAAGGTCTACAAGCGCTCTTTCTATATAAGTAGATAGTATTGCATAAAACCTATAGAAAATATGAAAAAACTTTTAGGTTACTATCCAAAAATGCTCAAATGGCACTTATTGACGTAGGCAACACCCTGGTTGTATTTAATGCGACAGCAAATTTTTTTATTTATGTGGGCTTTTCTTCCTCATATCGAAAGAAACTGAAAGAAATTCTATGCTTAGATAATTCAAAATTTACAGCAAATTTATAAATTTATATTTAAATAAAAAACTTTTTTCATAATCGCAGGCCAAAAACCCGAAAAAATCATAAAGGCCCACATTTTGTTTTGGCCGGCCGAAGGCCAAACAAAAATTATATAAGGCCCCCTATGATTTTAGGGAAGTGCCCTTCCCTAGTCGACCCTTCTCCACACTGTTTGGATCAATGAGATATAACAATTAGAATTTTCTTAGAGTACAAAAGGATGTAATAAAATGATAACTTGATCAATGGTTTGTCCCCCTGAAGCGTGATTATTTCAGCTATACCCACCCCTTAACTTGACTACGTGATATGTGAATGACTCGATTATCATTTTTTTACTGTTGTGAACGAAAGGCTTTTTTTTAGATTTTACAAACATGAAACGGTTGCTTAGGAACATATATAGGTAATAGTGTGCGAGTCGGCAGAAATATCGGGTGAGACTATAAACGTTCAGTTGCTTGGTAATTTAAAATTTTCCAATATTTGGAATTCTAAGTAGAACACAATTTTGCACTTTTAAGTTTTATCTTTGATCGTCTGAAGACCAACCTTTTCATTATTTACGACGGTTTGCTAATTCGCTTTAAGTTTGTCTTGTATATACCAATCTATAACTTGTGAGGGTACCAATTAACCCTAATGAAATAAACAAAAAAAATCGATTTTTGAGTTTTATTGATTCTTTTTTTCCCATATAATATCTCGAAATCTTTATAACCATTTTTTCAAAAAAATGTTTTTTAACGTGCCTCATGAGAGCCTAAAATTCACCACATACAGCTTTAAGTTAGTTAATTTTTAAGGGGTGCAGATAATAGATCAATCTCATATCGAAATTTTTTTCTTGATATGACTTATATATGGGTAATTTGATGCAAGGAATCGATTCGCGCACTACCTAAGCGCGACAACGCCTCCTTCAACTTATTTTCGTGAAAATGTCGATTTTTCAACAATTTTTGTTCGCCAGACTTTCATGGAATTTTAAATCCATCCTTCCTTCAAATTGATATTTTCACGAAAACAAGGCGAAGGAGGCGTTTTCGCGCTTCGGGAGCGCACACAATCGATTTCTCGCATCAAATTACCCCTATATAGGTCATATCGAGAAAAATTTTTTGTTGAAGATTGACCTATTATCTGCACCCCCTTTAAGTTAATGATATCTTGATATATTTTTATTGGTAGGTTGAGTATGTCTGACACCATTATATCTATGTTTACGTGACTACTCGCAGTCATTTAGGTATTTAAACATCTAGTCCTGACGTATGTTACATAAATTTGTGCTTGGGTAAAAAATAAACCTCCAGCTTTCTTTCTTTAGTCCAGCTGTAATAAGCTTTATTTCATTTTGTTCGATAAAACAATTCTTGTGAATTAAGCAATCGTCGGTCTTGAAAGGTGCTACAACAATTGTCTGGTGGGATAGTGACAGCGGAAAATGTTTACTACGAAAACAATCATTGAACAAATTTCTGAAAATTGCACAGTAGGCGATGTTGTTTATGTTTTTTGTTTAAAAATTCATTTATTGTTTTTAGAATAACATAGAAGAAAAATCCATAATTTCAAAAGAGGAATCCGTACTTTCAGATGAATCAAAGAATTTAATCAGAGAGGTTAAATGTTTCAATTTTTTCCAAAAAACATTGATTTTAGACATACGAGTTTCGATGTAAAGTTACAGAATTCGATATGCTTCCAGAATGGCTTCGTGATAACGAATATTTGAAGTCATATCATAGGCCGCAGATGAAAAGTTATTTCCAATGCTTTCGTAGCATATTTTATTTGCATACTGAAACCGGAAATATTTGGACCCATTTGATCGGTAAAAAATTCAACATTAGAAATAGTGTTAGATCCAGTGTTCGGAATCGACATCATGGCCGGGAAGAGATTTTTCGGGATGCATCATAGCGGGATTTTCGAGATTCGAGACGGGATTAAGGTTTTCTAGATTCAGGCTTTTAGGATGGGATCCTGATTTTTTCAAAACTCATTAAAAAACAATTTTTCATTTAAAAATTGGTTATTTTTAATCTTAATTTATGTAAAAACAATACCGCATATGCAAATTTTTTGGGGAACACTTGTTCACCAAAAGTCAAAAATGATTTAGATAATTCATGTAGTTTTTTTTTGTTGGACAAAGTAGAAAATTTTGCTAAAAAAGCAATTTTAGGGGTCTAAATTTTCTCGGGACGGAATTTAGATTCTAGGATGGTCGGGGTCCTGGACGGGAATCGGGAAAACACTTACTTGACCCTGAATAATCCAAAACCTCAAAAAATAGCAAAAATAATGTTTTCTGAACTGATGCAGGGTTAGGGAAGTGTTTTCAAGATTTTTCAATGAGCGTAATTGATTCCTCACATATTAAAATCCCCATATATTTATTTTATAAATTTTTGTTGCAAAAATTGTGCAGAGAAATCACAAAAATCCACATTTTTCTCACCTTATAGTTATTTTTATAGGTTGTATAGTTTTCATTATAATAGCGACTTATTTTATTGCCAATGCAAATAACCATATAACTTTGTATGATAAGCTAGTCTTCTTACCGTTTTTTATAAGCGCAGTATTATGTTTTGGATTATCTAGTATTTTTCATACTGTCAGTTGTCATTCTGCCGAAGCGTTCGAATTTTTTGTAAAGTATGTTTTTGTATTAACACGGTAAGGGCCGATTGTAACATTGGTTGACACGGTTTCTACACATTCAGGAAAAGAAATTTTTGAAAAAAATGATTTTAATCAAGGTAAAAAAATTATTTCAATCGGAGAATCGAACTCTAGACCTTTTAAAGTTAAAGTCAAGAACATTATCACTGAACTAGGAAAGACAAAATTTTTATTTTTTAACCGGCTCCCATCGACTTGGGCCGGTCCGGCCTCAACCCTGTCCGGATCGCGGCCCGGCACAGCCTTAAAACATTCGGGCGTTCCAGGCCGTAGCCGGTCCGGGGTGGTCCGAGCCAAGGCTCTTAAAAAGTTTACTCGGGAGAGTGTGTAGAAACCGTGTCAACCGATGTTACAATCGGCCCTCTTGTGTTAATAAAATTATAATAATCCTAGGCTAGATTACTCGGGCATCTTCTTACTTGCAATAGGGTCTTTTATACCTTGGATTTACTATAGTTTCTATTGTGAACTGTTTCCGAAAATTCTATATATTTTCATTACAGTCCTCTTTGGAATTCCGGTTATTTCAATATCATGGTTTCAAATATTTATGGAACATAAATATCGATATATAAGAGCAATTTTTTTGGTCTTTATGGGTTTAGGTGGTAAGTAGGTCTGTCTAGTTTCATGAATTTATGATATTTTGAAATTTAAAAATCAACTTTAGGAGTCATTCCGGGGATTCATGCCTTTATTACAAAAGAAACCCATAAGCTTTTAACAGAAGATCGGTATGACTTATCATTAACTGCGGGTTTCTTATATATTCTCGGCGCAACATTATATGCATTGAGGATTCCGGAAAGGTTTTTACCAGGAAAATGCGATATATTGGTATCAATTTTTCACAAATTTATCATTTCTTACAACTTATAATGAGATCACACGAAGTGTTAGGCCTGGATTGTGCTGGAATCACTTCTAATGTTTTTAAATAAATATTTTAATAATCTCCGCGTTAAAATTAACGGCCCATAGACCGTTTTCGTCAAGAGCGGAGCCAAAAATCCCAAAATCGGCTAAAACCAAAGAGGACCCCATGGATCGAATTTTGGGGTCGAAAAATGACTTTTTTTTATTTAGTATGCCAAAAGTTTAGGCATATATTGCTGATTACTAAAAACAAAAAATTTCGGGGTAAAACCTTTTAGTCCATGGGGGTCCCCCTTTTGATTTTATCCGAAAAAAGTCTATGGGGTCCCCCTTTTGGTTTTATTTGGCTCTGATCTGGCCTATGGGCAGCTAATTTTAACGCAGAAATTCTTTAGAAATTTATTTAGGAACATTAGAGTTGACTCCGGCTCATTCTTAGAGGGAACTTACAAGGGGACCTCAAGATCTGCCGATTCTAATTTTTCTTTAACTAAGTGCAAATGGTTAAAAAAATATGCAAAAAATAACAATTTTTCATCCCCCATAGACCCTCTTCGTGAAGATACGGTCGTAAAAAAATTTGTGCAAAAAGAAAAGTCATAGGGGTGTGACGAACACAGCCCTTTAGCGCAAAAGACCGTCATACTTACCACTACACCATTAGGCAATTTTTTATCACCGTATCTCCTCGAAGAAGGTTTATAGGGATGAAAAATTGTTATTTTTTGCATATTTATATTTTTTTAAACCGTTCTCATTGGTTTGAGAAAAATTAGCAGATCTTGGGGTTCCCTTGTTAATGTGGTCTCCTTGTTAGCTACATTCGCACCAACTTCTTCATTTGCTGAGTTTCATCGCAACAATTATTCACTATATCGGAATTTATGAAATGGCTACAAATCGATTAAAAGAAAATATATTTTGTTCGAATGAAACAATCAATAATGAACATTTTCATTAATTACATGCATATGTTACCGAAAAGAACAGATTTCGATTTATTTCGCCAGTAAATAACTTTTAGTTGTCTAGATTTTTTATTTAGATTTTTTAACGCATGAGAAAGTTTTTAAGAGTCATTTCGAGTCAAACCGCGGATGCTAAAAAATTCAAAACCTTGTCCGAAGCTCAAAAACCCGATTTTACGTTAATTTTTTGATTTTTCTAACCTGCCTATAACACCCTAGATAATTTTTTTCAGTCAAAATTTTCATCTGGCCGATGTATTCCAATGTGAAGAACATTTCTAGCGTGGTTTCGAAAAATCCGAGAAACTTCGATTTTTGAGCCATTTTTCACGGGTGCCGTAGTTAGAGGGATCGAAAAAACTTTTTCTCGGATTTTTTCGAAACTACGCTAGAAATGTTCTCCATATTGGAAACACCATCCAGATAGAAATTTTGGCCTAAAAAAATTATCTAGAGCATAGGTCGGCAAGGGGGGGAGCCTCCCCCCTGACCCACGCACGCATGGACCCAAAATTGGGGGGGGGGAGCATATGAGGTGGTGCATAAAAAGTAGGCGTCAGAAGACTACCTCAAGCTAAAAAAAGGTCGTTTTTTAGTGGAGGTGGTGGGGGGCCACCTCATTGCTTAAATTTTGTTATTCTATTTGTATTTTAATTATAAAATATCAATAAAATTGATTAAAGCTACAGAAATAGTGCGAGAACTTGGTCTCTTTTGTTTTATAAAGATTCAAGTCGCTCGAATTCGTGTTTTCCGACCACAAAAATCCCACATAGCATCTTGGCATGTTGTTGTTAATTCATTATCTATGACCCATTAGGCCTCTATCCCTAAAATTTGGTATAAATAACACAATTATCTATTTTATAAATTACCATTCTTGAGTTAGCTGTTGGAAATATATGTCGCATTCTTGTGCAGCAGCAAAAACCATTTGTTGGCCTTTAAAAGTTTTCAAATTTTTTAACTTTTTAAGATTATTGTTAGAATCATCTATTCGAGAATCTTTTTTAATCAACTTGTTCTTCACGGATTTTAATCCACTAAAATAAATTAATAATATAGTACCGGGGTCCGAGCGCTAACGCGCTATCGGTTTCCATAGCCCTATAATATTTTCGCTAAGTTGATATGGTTCACTTATGTAAAGGTAAAGTTGTATTGCAAAGATTGTAAATTTGGGGTTTATGTGAGAGGGGAGGAGGTAAATTTTTTGAAATTTTTATCCCCCACCACAAAAATGCAAGTTATAATCTAAGTTTTTCAAAAATTTTCGCGCGCATCGCATGTATAAAAACATCCCCTTATGTTTTTTCGAGCCTTAATTTACGCAAGGGGATCGACCACTTTTCGGGGGAGGGAATGATGGTGTGGAAATTTCACCCCTTTTCACCTGGGGTCAGACCAACGAGACGGTGGAGGGGGTTCAATTTTTGTTAAAATGAGATTTTGTTTAGCAAAAATTTCCATTTTTTCAATAAAAAAATTCATTTATCATCAAAAATTGCTGTTTTTGCTTAAAATGCAATTTCTATTCATTTGTATTCAAAAATGCAATTTTTTGACAAAAAAGCCATTTTTGAGCTATTTTTAGCCTTCATAAAGCTGAAAAATAATGGAGGCAGGCCTTCAAAAGCGCGGGGGGGGGTCCATTTATAGACTTCCTAATCACCTATCCCCCCCCCCCCATCTGCACTGGAGAATTATCTATTTTCAAGGCTTACTCATAGAATATACTCCTCCACGTTGACGATGAGAAAATTATAAAACCAAATAAGACTATCATAAACGAAGCAACAATATAGTTGAACACTACTAAACATAAACTTTTACTTTGAAGTGTTCCAGAAAATTCGGCTGCTATGAAAGCCTATAAATGAAAATTGTGACTAAAAAAGTTTTTTAATGCTTACTATTGCAGCTAAAAATATATTAAATGTGGCTACAAAACAGGTTTTCCATAGTAGCCCTATAGTCATAATATTTTCGCTAAGTTGATATTGTTCACTTAATGTAAAGGTAAAGTTGTATTGCAAGGATTGTTTGTATTTATAAATGTTGTAAAAATAAGACCCTATGAGCATCTAAAAGAAAGGTATAAAAAATTATTTTGATACAATGTACCCATCCCTCATCCAATCGATCGCTTCTTATTCAACTCAACAAGTTAAATAGATGCGATTTTTTAGGAAATAAATTGTGTACCCTTTTAAAGAAATTTTCATAAAAAATATGCAAATTTCGAAATCATCAAGACTTGAAAATGACAGCAAAATTTTTCCCGTTCGATCTCCAGATGTCGAAATTTTGTTTGTATCGATTCAAAAAATGTTTTTAAACCACTCTCCCCCATCCATTGATTGTAACTTACACTAATTACTGCTCCAGCATTAATCAAACAAGGTATGGCTATATATAAAATGTTGGGTATAGTCCCTATACAAAATAATATTGCCACTATTGATGCTAAAATAATAGCTATCAGTGGTGCGAATATAATCATCTTATAAGATTTCCATTTTTCATAAGTTTTATATTTAATTGTGGCCAAGGTTCTTTCGAATAATATTAACCATAATATAAAACAATCTATAACACCAAATGTGTAGCGAGCAATTTGAATTGTGCCAAAAGACCCGGCTTTGGAAAATATTTGTGGGCCATATGTTAGATATAATTCTTCGATATCTAAAATTTGAATGTCTACAAAAATATTTAGCCTAGAATGAGTTAAAAAATTCAATTATTTAACAAATACTCCGAATCGAGTGACTTTTTAACATCCTCTCTTCCAGCAGTGTAGTAAGAAGGATCGAGAGAGGGAGGGGACACTTTCCCAAAAAGTATTTCCCCCCCCCCCTAAAAAACATAAGGAGCTAGGACTTATGATTAGGCCATATGACTTTTTTCAAAATTTTGGCACCTGCCCCGCCCCCTTGCCACGCCATTGCTCTCTTCCTGCTACCTATCTCCCATGCTGCAATGTGGCCGAGGGTCGTTTCTAAAGTTCTTGAGCTAGCCGGAGCAACACCAGGATATGGTCCGATTTTTATTTCCCATATCCTTTTAGGCCTTCCGGGAAGTTGTTTTGCATAAAACTGAAGCGCTTCAGTTTTCGATCTTAATACTAAATCTGATTGTACCGGGTCGAGGGCCGGCCGTATCTACTCCTAGTTTATGTTAATAAAAAAAGATATCTTACCAGAGTATTCTATACGCATTAACATTCCAATTGTTATAAAAAGCCTGCTTAACATACAAAAAATATAAAATATATAAGCAATTATCATAAGACTCTTCATATGAATATGAAGTAAACCAGAAACCTTTAACATCCGGAAAGCTATCACTGGTACCCCCATAGAAATAATGATCAAAATCATCTCGATAATAATAACATTAAAATTGTTTAAAGAAACAAAAGTGATATCAGTTAAATTTAATAAATCTTCTTGCTTAGGCATTTAATGTAAGAGAAGAAAAATTATTGCGTATCAACTAAAAAAATTTGGAAAATAAGTTTGCTCCAAAATCACATGGGAATAGAATTTTGTATGGAGCTTAAATCCGCGCCTAACTCCTAAACCAAATTCTATATACGGCCCTGCTTCGAATGAAAATTTTTATAAGCTTACGTTAAGTTTTGGTCGTCATGATACTCATAAGAATTATAAGTTTGCAGAAACACCGTTATTAGTCTTGCAGAAACACCGTTATTTTAATTAAAATCAAAATAGAACCACTAAAATTTTCTTGTTATCGGGCGAAATTAATATTGAGCAAAATTAAAACATCTGCTTTATGACATAAATGTGGACTAAAATAGGGATTGTCATTTGATCATTTACTCGGAAAAACTGTAGCTATAATAATACTTTTGTTCTAAGCCAAAAAACCATTATTTATAGGTAGTCTATTCAAATAAAAACAAGATCTTGGATTAAAATATACAATATTTTGATTCTCCATGCCATGCCGCAAAGATGTGTGATTCTTTTAGATAGTACCAGAGACAACCAGCAGTGAGCCTCTTGGGGGGGGGGCAACGGGTCGCAGGGCCTGAAGCGGGCACCGCGCCCCGTTGCTAGCCCCCATAGGCGTAACCAGGATTTTCTGACAGGGGGGCTAATTGAGTAAAATGACCAAAAATGTTGAAAAAATCATAAGGTAGCTGTTGTTTTTTATTTTTTCTTAAAATTTTTGACGATAGGGGGGGGCTATAGCCCCCCTTGGCTACGCCTATGCTAGCCCCTATAGCTGTACACTGTGCGGAATGAGGGGCTTGCAGCGGGTTATTATGCCAGAAATGTGGCGAGAGACAACAGTGAGACACGCGCAGCGGCACCCTCGACTCGCTGATGGGTGACCCTCCTAATCTATACTTGATCCGAAATTCCTTTAAATAAAGACAACATGAGAAGCCTATTCGCGGCCTGCTGCTGGTTTTAAACCCGAAGCAGGCACCTTTGACCCACTGCGGACCGCTGATGACCCCTGTATGCTGCTGCTAGCCTCGGATTCCCGCTGCTGGTTGTTTCTGAATCGGATCTTAGGCAACCCCTCTTTATTATACAATCTTGAAATGTTTTAATGTAATGATTTCTTATATTTCATATTATAAAAAATATAATTTCAAATTTATTTTTATCGTTCAAATTAAAGTTGGTATAATGCAAAGAAAAAGTTTTTGTGTACATTTAAATTAATTATATTTTAATTAAGCATAACGTTGGAGGTGAGATTTACACATGACCACGCGTTAATAATAAAATAAAATGAATTCTTTCAAGCTTGAGCGATAGCAATGTGAAAACAAATTCTTTAAGCTTATTAGAAGTTATGTTGATTAATTGCATTGCTTGATTTCAGTTACTTTCTCCGAAGTTATGGGAATGTTTCTGCAAAACTTAACTTATCTGTTTGTACTTTGATAATGTACATTAACTAATAAGTTGAAAATTCAATTTATCTTTTGCTTAGACCTAAAAAATTAAAATAGAAAATTTCTGTATACAAATTAAAACAATTACCAATCTTCATGAAGTTGTTGAAAATACACATTTCGTTCTTCTTCAGCAGTATAGATCATTTGTTGGCCATAAAAATTTTTTATGCTTTTTATTTTTTCTAATGCTATGCTAGAATCTTCAACTGGTACTTGCCACCGAGAACATTTGTTTATTGATTTTTTAAATATACTAAAAATCAAATTTTCATTAAACAGCAAAACTACAGCATAAAGAATTAAAAAACGATTTCTGTAAGAATCGACCCTTGATACCTATTTCCAAAACAGTGCTCAAATTTGTTTAAAACCAGCATATACCCTAGGTTTTCGACTATCTCGATGCCAACTTCGGGACTGGGGCCTAAAAAAAGCCGGAACTCTCGATCCAGGTCCCGGTACCATACAACTCTACTTTCTACAAATGTAATTTGTTAAACTCATATATCTCGGTATCTTTTTAGACCAGACTATATTTATCAGAAAAATTGTGAAAATATTTGTATTTTTGGAATTTAAAAATTTAATAGGGAAATTGTGAAAAATTTTTTTAGGTTTTTCAGCATAGTCGGAAACCTAGGGTATACGGCATTTTTAAAATGATTGAAAACGTTTCGAAAATTGACATTCAAGGTCGAATTTTAAAGAAATCATCTTTTAAAATTTAAACAGATTACTCAAAACTCATTTGACGCCATTCTTCGGTAGTGAAAACCACAATCGTAGCCTTTACAGTCATATAAGATGCGGTTACATAATTAAATATAATGAAGCATAAACGCTTAATAATCGGATCGTTTACAGATTCGGCTGAAACGAAAGCCTAAAAATAACAGATTCTAACAAGGGAAGTGCACCAGTATATGGTGCGATTTTCAAAAAATTCCTGGGTATTATTGTAGAGTACCCCCAACTTGTCGGTAAAAACGGTGGAGTTAGTTGCTCTTCGCCAATCTATTGGAGCTACGAGGGGTTTTATGTAAAAAAATAGCGGGTTTCCATTGAAATCAAGGAGGTCCAAAAACACTTTTGTTTTACTTTTTTCGTCGAGATTTCGACATTTCCCACCGTTTTTAGCTATGACGAAAACTTTCTGATAGTTTTTAGAACAAGTTGAAAATTTTTTGAAAAATTAATTTTTTGGATCCCCAATAGGGGTGTCATTTTCGCTTATTTCTAATCATTTTTGCTTATTTTTTGATTCAACGATTACTTTTTACAATTTTTTTCTTTAAATGATTATTTTTTTACATAAAATGATTAAAAATCGAAAGTCTGATGGCACCCCTAATCCTCATGGATGGTCTCCAAAAATCAATTTTTCAAAAAATTTTCAACTTTTTCTATAAACTATCAGAAAATGTTCACATAACCAAAAACGGTGGAAAATGTCAAAATTTGGACGAAAAAAGTAAAACAAAGGTGTTTTTGTACCCCTTGATTTCAATGGAAACGCCATTTTTGACATAAAACACCTCGCTCCAATAGGTATATGGCAGCTAACTCTACTATTTTTACTAACAAGTTAGGGACACTCTACAATAATATGCAGGATTTTTTTTGAGAATCGCACCATCAACTAGTGCACCTCCCTTGTAAATGTAAAAATATATCACTCCCCCATCTCAAAATTCAAAAAGATTGCAAATGGTCAAATGTAGGGGTGCAATTTTTTAGCGTATTTGGCCTTATTATGGCTTAATGGTTTCCTTTTACTAAGCATAACTTTGGATGAAGATTGTTTACACGTTGATAAGTTGAGGTATGCTCAACTGCAAAACATCTATACTTTAGGAGGGGGTTCAACAGCCCTGAGTTGATCAAACTTACTATAATTATAACAAAAGTATTGAACATGCCTACTAAACCAGCTTTCCATAATAAGCCTATAGTTTTAATATTTTCTTTAAGTTGAAATTTTTGACTTAATGTGAAAGTTTGATGATGGTGTAATGTTTGCTTATATAAGTAAATATTATAAAAATATGAGCTGAAGAGCATCTAAAAAAAACTTTTTAAAAACATAAAATCATCATCACATTTACTTACAATAAAAGCAGCGCCTCCAAAACATAATCCTGGTATAGCCAGATATAATATGCTTGTAATCAATCCTATAAAAAAATTTTACTCATAAGATTTTTACCCCCCCATCCTATCAATTTTTACCCATAAAAAATAATGTCATGGATATGATGCCTAACAGGACTAAATATACAAGTAACAATATGATTAAAGTTATTGATCGATAGTTTTCATAAGTTCTGTATTTAACAGTAGCCAAAGTGCGCTCGAAATACATGCTAATGTAAATTAAAACCACTATAACACCAAACACGAAACGAAACATGTGGATATAGCCAAAAATACCAATTTTTGACAACATTGTGGGTCCGTATAACAAGTATAGACCCTCTATATCTAAATGCATAAATATCGAATTTTTTTGTAACGTCTTATCTAGGATGACACTTATCGTGGGTCTGGGGTCCCGATGTCTTTGTGTGGCGATTTATCGAGGTTTTCATATCGCATACTTGGCTAAAAAACACATGTTAGAAAAAATAACCATTTTTAATGATTTTTGGTGAAAAGTATCATTTTTATTGAAAGATGGATATTTTTTCAAAAGTTTTCATGGGCCAAAACTATTCATGGGCAAAAATCAAGGGTGACATCTTATCGAAGGGGAGAACAAGGGCTGGGATCGATTGATGATGACGTCTTATCGAAGGTCTGGGACATACAAATTATATAGGTTTTCGCCGGGACCGGGATAGTGTGACGTCTTATAGAGGGTGACGTCCATATATGGACGGGGGGGGGGGGGGGTACTGCCACCCTAATTCTTCGTATCAGGGGAAAAATTAATAGACCAATTCGTATTTTGACGGCGAATATGTCCAAAACATATATACGAATTCGTATTTGACTACGATTTCGTATTTCCAATTCGTAAGGTCCAAAAAAATCGTATACGAATTCGTATTTCGACTTTTTCGCCTGTCGACGTTTTTTTGTCGACAGTAACCTTTGGGGTCCAGTACCCCCTGCTTGCCCATGTATGGTGACGTCTTATCGAGAGTTGACTTTACCAGAATTTTCCATATGGAATAAAATACCAGTCGTTATCACAAGCCTACTTAATAAAGACAAGAAGAAAAATAAATATGCAAAATAAATAAGAAGCATCAAATGAAAATGTAGTAACCCCGAAGATTTTAGCATGAAGACAAAAATTGAAGCTATAAAGAGAGATAATAAAATTAAAATCATTTCTGCGACAATAATGATATCCGAGTTTATAGAAGCATCCAAGCTGGTTTCTAATAAAGTTTCATTGATTAGCTCTTTTAGTAAAGTCATTTTCAGACACTAAAAATATTTATTTTAATAATACCTCTAGTGATTTTCTGTCTTTTTAAGTTTTCCACTAAATACAACATTTGCACCTGATATTTAAAATCCGCCTTCGTTTTAGCAGACTATTTTTTTACAATGATTATAGAAAATTTCCGAGTATTGAAATTTTTATAGTTGATCGTTATAAACGAGCAAAAATTTTATATAGAGAAAAAATTTGGCGGGCTATCGGCCGCCTTTCAAGCTTGACGTTTATAATTGAGCTTGACTTTTACATATTCGATTACAAAATAACTCTATCGTTCACGTTCGCACTCAGACTTCGAAATTTTCTTAATCTGAAACATCCAACACAACTAAGATCGATTACAAAATAAGATTATACTTCAACGAACAGTGATTGAAATCGATTATAAACTAATATCATTCACACTTCCGCAACAACATTACTATAACAAAGCTAACAATATCTTTTACTTAAGCTTGACGTATTACGTATTCGATTATACAAACTAATACTATCGCTCACATTCACTTCACACTCGACCTCCAAAAACTAAAACATCCTACCTGCTTATAAAACATCAATTATAAATACGTATCCAATCTACATTCAAAAATTTAATCAACTAAACACGCACATCAAACAAAATGTATACATTTTCTCATATTCACATACCAAAA
This sequence comes from Acrobeloides obliquus, assembly GCA_034698545.1. Lineage (NCBI taxonomy): Eukaryota > Metazoa > Nematoda > Chromadorea > Rhabditida > Cephalobidae > Acrobeloides > Acrobeloides obliquus. The sequence goes on along the minus strand of JAQGBS010000333.1, from coordinate 4,111 downwards.
ATAAAACTTTATTACATTATAAAAAAAAACATTGAACTATAAACTATAAAATGACAAAGGCTCTTGAGGCAAATTCCACTATGAGCAAAGCCTCAACATCAAATACACTGCGATTGATAGTTTCATAGGTACAGGGATTGGGCAAAAGTTACGAGACAAATTGCAAAGTCACAGTTCAAGGGCCCAAAATGTGGTGGACTCCACTACAGGTCAGGCACATAGCGAGAATTCAGTTTCGGGGGATGCATTTTTACACAAGGGATCCCTTACGTTTTTTATATTTTTTCCCAAAATTTGATAAAAATCATAAGGGTCTTTCCTTATATGATTTTTCACGAAAATTTTTTTCGAAAATGCTTGAAAATGACGATTTTTTTGCAAACAATTTTAAAGAAAAAATGTAAAATTTTGGTAATTTTGGTGAAAAATCATAATGGGGAACAATTATGTTTTAAAAAATTTTTTAAACATTTATTGGCAAAAACATAAGAGGAAAAACTTTTCATTTTTTCGATTTCTGGGAGAAGGCAATTTTTCTGATTACCCCCTCGCCACGTGCCTGTTACAGGGGAACAAGATACGGAACAAGATTTGCAGGCATTTTGGAGACATTTGGCAAAAAGAAAAATACTGTTCCCGTAACTTTTGACATTTCTCCCGTGACTTTTGTCCCCTTTTCCCGTGACATTTGGAATTTGTCCCGTAACTTTTGTGCCCATCTGTACCTATGAATCTATTAATCACAGTGACTGTAGAGATTTGTTCATTGTGAATTTGTCCATGAAAAAATTTTCATAACGAATTTACCAAACCCTTGAGCCATAGTGAATTTGCCTACACAAGAGCTTTTGTCATAGTGAAATTCCTTAAAAATTCCCAAATAAATATACTCGGATAAATATTTTATCTACTAAATAAATAAATTATCTTGAATGGTAATATTCCTTTCTTTAAAAGAGAAAATGAGAAAACTAATTGACAATCGATTTGTCGAAGCATTAAATTACTTCAAGAATCTTAAACATATAATTTTTGCTTCAATCTACAAGGTGTACAAAAAAGAGAGTTTTTTTTGTAATTTTTTGGGACTCAAAAATGTATTGCTCAAAAATGACCCTCCTTGGGGTAATTTTATGCGGAGAATCGATTGCGCGCATTCCCGAACCCTGAAAATGCTTCCCTAACAATGATTTAGGGAAAAATTGTGTTTTTGAAGCAAAAATGTCCATTTTTCGCATTTTCAAAAAACCCAATTTTCACTGAACCAGGGTCAGAAATTTTCAGGGTTCGGGCATGCACACAATATTTCTCGCATAAAGTTACACCTAGAAACATAAATTACCCTTAGAAAAATAAATTTCCAGATCCCAAAAATCACAAAAATCCTTTTTTGGCACACCCTGTAGATAAATGTAGTTTTTAAAAAATAGTGCAAGTTATCGTGAAATATTTTTTAACAACCTTTTATGTAATGCAAAAATGTGTAAACGAGCGCAAAAGGGATTTAACATCTGGAAATTCCTATTACACAAACGTGGGCACTTTAATTTTTATACTTGAACAGACATAAGATGTAGCGTAATAAAATCGCACTATCATGAGAGTTTGAAGTATATGAGAATTTGATATAGCGTAATAAAGTCGCACTTACCATGAGAAATGTGACGCACTTATCAGAAAATTTCATTGTTATTTAAAATTGACGCACTCTTGAGTGCCGAAGCTCCATAAAAAGTTGCGTATGTCGGCGTTGCAGGCGGCGTTTTTCTATATAGAGGGTATCCCCCCGGTGTCGTATCCAGGATTTTTTTAGAGGAGGGAGGTAACTTTTGGATCGAACCTCAAATCATAAGGAATGAACTTTGTAGTGATCCCAGTTATTTATCGTAGGTTTGCTGTAATTTTGATTTTTCCATCTAAAGTGTATTTAGTAGGAAAGGTGCTTAGGCTTTTTGGAGAGGAAACAAAAATTTGTAATATGAAAGAGGATGAAAATTTTTACAAATTTCCAATTTCATTCCTCTTTAGAAATTCACCACCCCCAAACAGTGAACGGGGAATTTATGCACAAAAATATTTATCTATTATAGTTTTCTTTGCAACGACTGTCCTGCGACTTGTGGTTTTTGTGATGATATAGGACAAGCTATTTGCAAAGATACGAAACAGGGATCGACAATTGGAATAACACCTCAAACAGGAACACAAAAACAGTAACACCTCAATATAAGTCATTGTATGTTTATTTTTTCGCAGCGTCGTTGGCTAGAGGATTACAACTAGAGTAGGATCAGGTCGGTTAACTTGGCTCGATTTGGTTATCGGTTAATGAAAATCCGACCAGTTAACACCAAAAATATCCGACTCCCTTTTGCCTATAGTCACATTGTCCGTGAACCCCACCCCAAATATCCGAGAATGAATAAATTTACCGAATGGACCCGAATTTTAAAAGTCTTTAAAGTGTGTACAAATTTCTATAGTTATTTTTTACTTTTCATCCTGTGAGCAGGTTTGATTCAGATAGTGTAAAGTTTCATTTTGATCAATATGGGTGTAAAATTCTATGCTAATCATAATTTTATTTAGCTTGCCATGATACATCTACCGATTGCTCTTATTATACAAATTTTTGCAATAAATCTGAATATCGTAAGATTAGATCTAAAACTTTAAAATATTCCAATTTTAGGGGAACAAATGTGCACATATTGTCAAAAAACTTGCAGACTATGTAGTGATTCCAGTTGTTCAAAGAATAATTTCAAGAAACTTTTCAAAGATATATAGTTTTATTAATGTTAGACATAGTGTTTTTTTAATCGATAAAAATAGTCATGTTTTTGTACACCTTGATTTCAATGGAAATGCCATTTTTGACATAACAACCCTCGTAGTTCCAATAGATAAGCGAAGTGGCAGCTAACTCCTCTAGTTTTACTAACAAGTTGGGGACACTCTACAATAATATTCAGGATTTTTTTGAAAGTCGCACCATCAACTGGTGCACCTCCCTTGTAAATGTAAAAACATATCACTCCCCCCATTTCAAAATTCAAAAAGATTGCAAATGGTCAGATGTAGGGGTGCAAATTTTTTTTAAAAATGATTTCACTCTTTTAGTAAAGTCATTTTCAGATACTAAAAATTTTAATAATACCTCTAGTGTCTAGTGATTTTCTGTCTGTTAAGTTTTCCACTAAATACAACATTTGCACCTGATATTTAAAACCCGCCTTCGTTTTAGCAGATTACTACAATTATTTTAGAAAATTTCCGAGTATTGAAATTTTTATGGTCTGATCGTTATAAGCAAAAATTGTATAGCGAGAAAAGTTTCTCGAACTCGAAAATACATTCAACAAATTTATTAAACTAAATATGCACATCAAACAAAACTTATACGTTTTCTTATATTCACATAAAAAATATAACTTTATTACATTATAAAAAAACATTGAACTATGAACTATAAAAATATTCCATGTACGAATTCTTGGCAGTGCTCTCGAAAGCGATTCCAGTTGTTTAAATAATAATTTCAAGCAACTTTTCAAAGATATATAGTTTTATTAATGTTAAACATGGTGTATTTTTTAATCGATAAAAATGGTTATAAATAAAGTTTAAAAAAATTCTAATCGAGATATGTTTAGACTTGTTCGGCCGGCGATTTGCTATATCCATATGGATTGTTAATTTGCCAATTCCATAAGTCCCGACACATTTCAGATAACCCATACTCGCATCTCCATCCAAGTTTTTCATACGCAAGGCTGGGATCGCAGTACATACGAGCTACATCTACAGGTCTTTGTGCACTTATTTCTATCGGTATCTAAATAAACCTTTGAAAAGTTTTATTTAAAAATGGCTCACCTTGCGACCAGATGCTTTCTCTAAAGCAGCAACCATTTCGAGAACTGAATATCCTTTTCCAGTGCCCTAAATGCACACGTAAAGAGGGGACAAAAGTGTTTATACCCCTGCACCAGGGGTATAAACACTTTGATGACCTACAACAGTAAATAAAGTTCATACCAAATTGTAAATTTCGCAGCCAATTTGTTTATTCTTTTTAATGTGATCCAACGCTGAAACATGGCCACGA
>JAQGBS010000332.1:0-23246 GCA_034698545.1 Acrobeloides obliquus | reverse complement strand
CAATGTTCAAATTGGATAATTTTGGTGTCATTTTGTTCATCTCATTTAGCTATAAAAAATTACTACAATGTTCATTTTATGAAAATTTAAAAGATTGATGCAAAAATCGATTTTCCGCATAAATTCAAAAAAGTTTTTGTATTACAACGAAGAGCTTGTACACAAATTCAAACGCAATTATCTCAAAAACTATGACGATTCAGAACATGCCATAAAAACAAAAAATGCTCCATTTCATGATCTTTCCGAATATATCATTTTTTCATATTATTGTAAATTACTGGACTGGTTCTTTAAAGTATAAAAATGAACTAGTTTTGGACACTGAAAAATGAAAATGACTTTAAACTATGCTCATCTTTCGTCGTTTAAACAGTTCGAAGTTCTCTCTTCTTATTCAACCGATCGATCGATTATTCTTTTTAGTATCATAATAATGTGTGTGCGAATGTTTCTTTTTGTTGCTATATTTTTAATTCTCTTTCAACCTTCTGTACAACCTGCTCCAGGAACTAGTGGAGAAGCCCAAATGCTACCACCTCTACAAAATCCAGCTAGTGGGAATGGCCCTGTCCCTCCTCCTCCGCCTTCTGGACCTTCGAGAATCACCATTCAAGGCAACAACGGTCGCTTCGTTTCATCAAACAACGGAGACCAGCCACTGATATGTGATCGAACCATAGCCGGAACATGGGAGACTTTCGAGCTTGAAAATGTCGGCAACGACAAAGTGGCTCTCAAATCCATGGGAAAATATGTTTCATCTGAAAATGGTGATGCTCCGATGACATGCAATCGGAAAGCGGTTGATGGTTGGGAAAAGTTCGATTTGGTCTACCATCAAGATGGGACGGTTTCGTTGAAGTGCTACAACGGAAAATATGTGTCCAGCGAAGATGGCAAGATTCCAATGACTTGTAATAGATTAATTATAGGACCTTGGGAGAAATTTCGGATTAGCGGTTAGAAATATATTGTTTGTATTTATAATAGTGTTTTTCGGAAATAAAGTTTCAACTAATTTCGGCCGGTGTTTGGGAGTTTGAAGTTTATCGTTTGTTTTTATTGACTATGATGCGTAGGCGGCACTAGGGGCTGGGTTCGGGAGGTGCTAAAATTTCAGGAGAGGGTAAAAAAATGGGAGGTGCTGAAGTTTGTCGAAATCGACCAAAAAAGACTAGGGCCACTTTTATGAGTTTTTTCATCGGTCTTCAATCGGCGAAAACATAAGGGGTACCTCTTTAGTTGTGGCCAATGGTCCAAAATACACCGAAAGCTCAAAAAAATATATAAATTTTCAGAAAATTTCAAAAAAATCCTAAATTTCAGCAAAATTTTATTATAACTCTATAGAATATTGAATCCACATCCCCACGCTAACTGTCAAGATGACCAATTAGCGAAGCAGCACTGTATAGTGTGCAAAAAAATCCCCAAAAATCCTTTAAATTTTTAAAAAATTCAAGATTTCAACAAAATTTTATTCAAACTTTATAAATCACAGTTCAAAAGCCTTAAATAAACCGGAAAACAAGCCTGTTCTCTTTCAAATTTCCATTAGAGGTGACATTGTAAATTGGTTGTCCGGTGGCGTTTTGGTATGGAATGTTTGTGTAGTTTGCAATTGGATTGGCAGTGGCGTTGTAAATGGGGTAATTTGTCGAGTATCCGTTGGGAGATCCGGTAACGTTGTAGACCGGATAATTGATAGAGTTTCCACCGTGAGTAACGTTGTAATTGAAGTTTCCAATTGGATTGTCCGTGACTTTATACGATGGGTAGTTTGTAGAGTTTCCACCTCCATAAGTTGCGTTCCAAACCGGATTGAAAGTGAAATTACTGATTGGATAAGCAGTAGCATTGTAGACAGGATAGTTGGTAGAGTTTCCTCCGTACGTAGCATTCCAAACGGGGTTGGACGTGAAGTTTCCAATTGGATTGACAGTGGCGTTGTAGACCGGATAATTAGTAGAGTTTCCTCCGTACTTAGCATTCCAAACTGGAAGATTGGTCAAGTTTCCAATAGGATAGGCAGTTCCATTGTAAACCGGTGGATTTGTGTAGTTCCCAATTGGAATAACAGTCGCGTTGTAACTTTGTCTAGTCGTGTTGCGTTTATGATGTTCATCGATCGGATATTGCCAATTCTCTTTCTAAATGAGAAAGTGATGGTTAATAAGGCTAAATATTCGAAAATTCTTATGCTTAAGCCTAAGAGTAAACTTAAGAATAAGCTTAACAGGAATGCTAACCTGAAAAATTCTTCCTCGAGACACAGCAATCAAGCAACCGAGAAAGTAAGCAACCACCAACATCTTGTCCAAAACCATTTTTTGAAGATTTTCTTTATAGAGAGTTAGAACTGTCTAAAGTAGATAATGTTCAATGCTCCATTTCCTTCCTTATATACGGTATTCAAACGTATGATTTTAATCACCAGATCCTGATCACTTATTCTTATCAATATTTTCGAGTTCTTGCTTCTTGGTAAATCACTTCATGAGAATAGGTTAATCTCACATTATATTATAGGAATTTTAGGCTTAAGTGCTACCTGAACCGACCCATAAGCTGAATAGTTTGATATTTTTTCCAGTGATTTGGCATTTAGATCTGACTAATCCGCTTAATTTTCAATTAATTATGTTTTAGAATGAATCAGAATTTTGGGTTAAATCGTTTAATGGAGTCTGTTTTATCAGTGTTCTTTAATCAGTCCATGCAATAAGCTTATTTTCTTGCGTTTTTTTACTTTTAGAGTTTTTCGCGAGTTCGATTCATTATTATGGGTTCATCATAAGAATGACACGAGAATGTTGGAAAATTATACTGTAAGCAAATTTTGGCACTATAAGTAAACGAAAATATTTGGCCATTTTCGGCTATAGTAAATGGAATAGACTGGTATTTAGCATACACAATTATAATTAGTTTGACTGAATCAAATTTGATATTTTTTGCTTCTAAAACACTTTTCACATAAAAATTCTAAGCAATTTTCGTGTCAAAAGTTCTTTTCTTTATTTTTTGCATTCTTTAAAAATTTATTATATAGCACCTAACTTCAAAAAAGTGTAGTAGCTCACAGGTAGATCCGATTTCTGAGATCTTGGGCTTGTTAGATTCGTTCGAGTTAATTAAATAAAGTTACAGAACAGGATTTTTATTTTAACCTTAAAAGTAAATTTTTTTAAAGTATGAAAAATACCCGAAAGTTGGAGTCTTATTAAAAAATATTTTATCTGTTGAAGAAAAGAATTACAAGAATTGAGTAAAAAAAAATTAGGGCTAAGAAAACATGTGAAAGAAGTAAGGAAATAAATCGATAATCTATACGGTGTTTCAGCGAAATAACGAAATTTAAAAATTGAATATCTTTTGATAAAAAAGAAATTTTTACAACGGATTTTGCAAAATGCTTAGAAACTGTGGGGTTTCCATGCCCATTTAAAAAAGGTAAAAAATTTGATTTTACGGCAAAAACATTTGTTCGGTGGAATTCGAACTTGCACGTTCATAGTCAAAAATCCATGAACACTACCACTCAGCCATGGTGGCAAGCTGTTTGGGAAAAACTTTTTTGTGTTATATTCTATTAATTTTAAACCATAATAATTATTTTTTGAATGCAAATGGGTCGTGTTTACGGTTTGTGACTATGAACGTGCAAGTTCGAATCCTACCGACGACCAAATGTTTTTGCCGTAAAATCTAATTTTTAAAATTTTTTTTGAATGGGCATGAAAACCCCACGGTTTCTAAGCATTTTACGATAATTCGCTGAAACATCCTGTATGTTGATGAAATCATAATTTTTTGTAAATGTTATAAAAATTGGGCCGTGGGACACTTGTGGACGGACATTTGCGGACGGACTTTTGCTACGGGATATTGCGGACGGGACATTTGTGGACGAAGCGTTTGAAAAATTCAATTTTCTCAAAAATTTGAATTTTTCAAACGTTTCGTCCGCAAATGTCCCGTCCGCCAATGTCCGTCCGCAAGTGTCCGTCCGCAAATGTTCGTCCGCAAATGTCCCGTCCACAAATGTCCGTCCGCAAGTATCCCACCGCCAAAAATTGACTATTTTAAAGAAGTTTTATTGCCTAAATGCGTAAGTATTTAAAGGATTGATTCTCAAACTTAGCGACGAAGGGTGAACACGCAATCTCGGAAACATAGTTTTTACTGTTTTTTCGATCAATGCCAGAAAGTCGCTTCTTATATCGGCATTGAATCCCAAATAGACGAATGGTTCCGTTCCTACACAAAGCAATACAGAGATAAATTCAACGGTGGGCACACGCCAAACATGGTGGAAAGTAAGAAGAATGAAGCAAGCTACCGACCCCATAGTTCCTTGAACCATTAATCGAAACTCTTTTTGCTGTATAGGACATGCTTTGGCGGCTGTTCGATAACGTATATATGATAACGTGTACCTAAGATTTGTTTCAGTCCGCAAAGGATCTTTTCAACTTACAAAATAAACACAGCTGCATGAATAGAATAAGCAAACACGAGCTCTATCAACTTAAAGTATAGAGCTTGTTGCTCTGTTGGAGGAATCGAATAGGTCCAAGTTCCTAAGGATACTTCCTAAAATTCTTATTCTTAACCATCACAAGGTTGTCAGGGTCAGTGCCAAGGAGGAGGAGACCCCCGATGAGATGGTCCTCCTTTCAATTTTGGGTCCATGAATGAGTGGATCGGGGCTCCCCCTCCCCCTGTCGACCTATGATCCTATATGTAAGACAGTGCGTCTTTTTTTTTGATTAACCAATATGCAATTAACTTACATATTTTATCTTATACATCCAGTTTGGAATATTGAGAAAAATACTGCTGATAAAGGACAACGCCAAATAAAACCGAGTCTTGTTTCTGGTGAAAAACTTCTCATAACTTTGGAAAAAGAAGATCGCTGAGAACCGATTCAAGGCAACAAAGAACGTTCCCCACATACATACCAAATACAGGGTGTTTCAGACGAATATCTCCCAAAAGAAAATGGCTTAGAGTTGGCAGGGAACCGTTTTTTGACAAACCAATTTTTGTACATTAATCAGGAGCATAGTTGAATAGGGGGGGGGTCGTAAAAATCCTCGCGCGGCGCAAGGAAATTTTTGCCTTTTCGGTGCCCCCACCCCGCCACTCTCCCTCTCGCCTTCATCCCCTCCGCTACCCCCTCTCCACGCCAGGGGGGGGGGGGGGGGTAACGGAGGTCGTAATTACGACCCCCTATTCAATTATGACCAAGAGAACGAGAATTTTAATATATATTCAAAAAACTACTTGTTAGATTTTCGTTCCAATACACACTCTTATTTTCCTGAATCAGGGTCAAAGACGCATTTTCAACATTCGGGAATGAACGCAATCGATTCCCCGCATAAATTATTCCCAGAATATGGTTTTAAGGAAGAAATTTCAAAATTTTTCGATTTTTGCTTCAACACACATCTTTTTCCCTGAATCATGGTCAGGAAGCATTTTTACACTTCAGGAATGCGCGCAATCGATTTTTCGGATAATTTTACCCCTATATAGGCTGTTTTGACAAAAAATTTTCAGAGATTAGTCACTAATTTTTACCCCCCCCCCCTTTAAATTTTCATGATTAACGTATAGAAATCGGCTTGTCAAAAAACAATTCCTTGCCAATTTTAAGCCATTTTCTTTCGGGGGATATTCATCTGAAACACCCTGTGCATGTAGACTGCAATTGGTGTCATGATTATATTGAGAAGTTCGGGTCCAGGGCATTGTCCAAACAATTGACATAGCCCCTCGAATATTAGATAAGAGCACCAATATGTAGCGGCGATAATTAGCAATGATAGGATATTGAAGAACTGGCTCTTGTATTTTTTCTTATGCTTGAAGTAGAGTATGTATGCCAATACGAGTTGCAGGCAAATTTCAATGGGAGGGAAACCTAACAAGCAAGAAATCATAAACAGCCGGTTGACGCCTGGTGAATTCGAAACTTCGATATTTGAAGAATTATTTGAAATGTTGCTATATGCCATGCTTGGGTTGGGGGCCTCTTTGGTAGTTGTTTGACTTAGTAGCGAAAAGAGAATAATAAGAAACAAAAGCATCCGTAGTGAATAAACTAACCTCGACTAATGAGCTAACAAGTAAGCTTGAGGCAAAGCGAATTTATCTTAAACAGGGTGGGCCAAAATTATCGGTGTTTCGAATTCATCGCTAATTCAATATTAAGTGCACTTGTTTCCGAAGAGATTAAAGAAATATATTGATGCAAATGATGGACATTTTGAGTAGAAATGTAGTTTAGCTAGTTTTTTTTGTAATCTATTATTGTTTGACAAAAATTTGTTATGTTTTGACGTTTTTCAACAAAGCTTTAGCACCCTGGATCTTTGTGATGTCACGAAGGGGAAGTCATGCGCACCGGAAATAGAAGTTCTTAGAAGCATCTTTAGCACAATAAAGCTCTCAAGATGCTTCTAAGAAGCTGGGTTTTAATAAAGCTCTCTTTCTTTGTTACCATCTTGGATTATAGGCACAATAAAAAAACTACAACTTACATTAAAGCTAGAACTTGTGTCTATAAACTACAATATTTGTTTCTATGTCACATTGATTTCGAAAAGGTTGGAAAAAATTGTACCCTAGACATCATTCCATGAGACTATGGAAATCGAACCCACCGCGGGGCAAAACGTGAAAAATTTGACGAAATCGATATTGTTTTCAAAATCACATTTGTGGCATTTTGGTGTGGGAAATCGAGTTTTTTTGAAAAAGCGATGCATTAAATTATTTTTTAAGCTCTCAGGCAGTGTTGTCCCGTATACACATGTGTTTGTGTACACATGTGTTGTGTACACACGAGCGAAATCGTCGTAGGAATTGAATTTGAATTTATTTCCTTTATAGATTTGTTATTCACAACAAAAGAAAATTCTGAGTATGTGTGTTCAACTCACGAGTACTCATGTGTACACAGTATGTACGCATGTGTTTGTGTACACGTGTGTTGTGTACACAAAAAAGAATTAGATCGATAACTATACACAGAAAAACGAAATTAGCTTCGGAAATTTTACTAATTATTCGATATTTTTAAGGTTTTTACACTTAAAATATATTTTTATTTACGAAAATAATTGACTTTTTCCTTCTTTTGTTGCGATGAATCTTCCTTTTAGCTTCTTTATTTTGTTCGGTTTTCTTGAAACCATCATTTGGGAAGAAATTGTAGGCAACGTTGACTCCTGGAACACAACTATCAGAAGTGATCCCACCAGCAAATTGATGAATAGTCGGCTAAAAAGAATGAATATTAATTATAGAATTTTTGGAGCTAGCTTCCGTCAGATTTTAGACCCTATAGGCCATGTTCGTTATCTCTAAAGGAAACTAGCTCGTCTTTTTATTTTTCACATACTTCATCCCATCCACCGAAAGGCATAAAACCTGTTGTTAAGTCCTGAATTTATCTTAATGAGAGAAAAAATATATACAAAAATTTTACCTGAACTCCATTCCAATTTACCCATAAGAGGTCACTTGTAGAGATATTGAATCCCGATCCTGGTATGGATGAAAGATTAAAGTCCATTCCTACTATGGTCGACCATGAACTATAGCTAGTCATAATGCCAAGACCGAAGTAATAAGGACTTTTCTAAAAAGGAATCTAAGCATACTCAAAAGCCCAACAATAGAAGATCTATATTCTCGACCGATTTTTACTTACAGCAGCAGCAATAAACATATCAATAATAAATTGTTGATTTTTCTTTTGATCACTCGGCCATGGTTGACTTGAACCAACATTAATGTATCCAAATTCAATGTTTCCACCAATACCGACAATTGCATCAAGTGCAGAATGGATCTAAAAATAACGAAATTCATTTCGGAAAAACATAGCTGAAATAGCAATTCTTCGAAATACCGAAATTAGGATGCTATGACCAAGCTTCTAACGACAAACTCTACCTGATCGATCGCCGAAATAAGGCCATTTTGACAATTAGAAAAACATGGAGTGATATAAGGGTAGACTCCTAAACCTTCTAGATCGAATGTGTTTGTCAAAGTTTGAATTCCATTCGAATCCACTTGACCAGAGGGGTCATAAGCTGGTACAATCAAATACAGATTGTCTTTGTTCGATATACAATTTAGTTGGTCATCGTTTAAAATGGGAGAGCCAATGCCAATTTGAAACCCCAAATCCGCGTGGGATGAGTGAAGAAGATTAAAAAAAGCTAGAAACAACAAAAAGGATGTCTTCATATTTTGATATGAGCAGCAGCAAAATACATGATTCTTTCCGGTATTTATACCGGAAAGAATATCATCACTTTTTGCAGATGTTCTTAGAAAAGAGATTATGGTCAGATGAAAAATTTGTATTATTTGTCCAATTTGATGACTTCCTTATAATTTTTTGTTCGATGACCTTTTATCAATAGAAAATCCTTATATCATTAGATGGAATTTTATAATTAAGCACAACATCGTACAATCAGATTAGTCAAGATAAGCGCCTAAAAATTATTGATTAGAAAAATCGAGAGTTAAAAAAACGATTTTTTGTTAAAAATATAAAATTAAAAAAAATACTTCAATGAAAGATCGATATGTGAAAATTTTTTAACAAATCGATGATTTGACTGATTAAAAGTGTATCTCTTTTTCATATCCGGAAAAATTCAAGATGTGGAAAGTCTTTTATTACTTACGGACTTGCTCTGTTGGCCAAGCGACTTATACGGCTGTAGAGTTGTTCTATGTACAGTGACGTAGCCACAAGGAGGTACCAAGGGTACTGGTACCCTTATGGTTGAAAAAAATTAGGCTTGATACCCCCTTAAAGGGGATGCAAATTTTTTCTTTCTCTAGAAATTTTTTTTGTTGAAAAATGACTTTCTAGAGATAAAAATGGTGTGAAAAATCGATTGCGCACATCGCCGTCACGTGAAAACGCTTCCATCAATTTGTTTTCGGGAAAATAGCACTATTAACACTATATCCTGACTTAAAAAATCGAAAATTAGACGTTTTTGTAAAGATCAAAATTCTTGTGTTTTTTGTTTTGTTTCTTAATTTTTTTTAGTTTCACCGGCTTGAAGTTCGGCTATCCGGCCCTACTCGAAATTTAGGATAGCGAAATTTGCCATAATTTATATATATTCGGAAAATTCGTGAAAATGGAGCATTTTTTTGTTTGTTTTTACAGTAAATTCTGAATCGTTATCGTTGTCGAGATAATCGCGTTTGAAGTTGGCGATTTTTGAGTAGCGATTTTGAATTTGAATTTCCCGCCAATCCCTGAAATCAGAAATTGACGGGAAATTAAAATAAATTCAAAAAATTGCCAACTTCAAACGCGATTATTTCGACAACGATAACGATTCAGAATTTACTGTAAAAACAAAAAATGCTCCATTTTTCATGAATATTCCGAATATGTTGAAATGCATATCGGTAATCATGGTCGACCAAAAGAAATCGTTCCATCGATTATGGATCTAGGATAGGTGAAAATACACTGAAAGCTCAAAAAAATATAAAGCTTTTCAGACAATCTCATAAGAATCCCACATTCCAGCAAAATTTTATTATAACTCTATAGGATGTTGAATCCCCCACCCCACGCTCACTTTCAAGATGACCAATTAGCGAAGCAGCATTGTATAGTGTGCAAAGAAATCCCCAAAAATCCTTTAGAAATTTTAAAAATCCAAAAATTTAACAAAATTTTATTCAAACTTTATAAGTCACAGTTTAAAAAAGCCTTAAATAAACCGGAAAACAAGCTTTTTCTCTTTCATATCGATTTCCATGGTAAAGTTTCCGTTTGACGTTCCATTTCCATTACCTCCATTAGTTGAATTGTTGTATGAAGGAGTAGTAAAGTTGCCATAGTCTATTGTGCTGTTGTACGGAGGTACTGTAACTGTGACGTTGTAACCACCAGAATAAGTTGAATTTCCATAGGGAAGGTTGGTATAGTTTCCAACCGGATATTGAGTAGAGTTATATGGAGGGCTTGTAAAGTTTCCATTAGGATAAGAGGTTACATTGTAGTTAGGCGCTTGAGTAGAATTTCCGTCGTTTGTACCATTCCAATATGGGGAATTTGTGAAATTTCCGTTAGAGTATCCTGTAGCATTGTATGGAGGGTATGTGAAATTTCCATTAGAGGTGACATTGTAAATTGGTTGTCCGGTGGCGTTTTGGTATGGACTGTTTGTGTAGTTTACAATTGGATTGGCAGTGGCGTTGTAAATTGGGTAATTTGTCGAGTATCCGTTGGGAGATCCGGTAACGTTGTAGACCGGATAATTGGTAGAGTTTCCTCCATAAGTAGCATTCCAAACCGGGTTGTAAGTGAAGTTGCCAATTGGATAGGCTGTGGCGTTGTACGATGGGTAGTTTGTAGAGTTTCCACCTCCATAAGTTGCGTTCCAAACTGGATTGAAAGTGAAATTACCGATTGGATAAGCAGTAGCATTGTAGACAGGATAGTTGGTAGAGTTTCCTCCATAAGTAGCATTCCAAACCGGGTTGTAAGTGAAGTTTCCAATTGGATTGGCAGTGGCGTTGTAAACTGGGTAATTGGTAGAGTTTCCTCCGTACGTAGCATTCCAAACTGGAAGATTGGTCAAATTTCCAATAGGATAAGCAGTTCCATTGTAAACCGGTGGATTTGTATAGTTCCCAATTGGAATAACAGTTGCGTTGTAACTTTGTCCAGTCGTGTTGTGCTTATGATGTTCATCGATCGGATATTGCCAATCCTTTTTCTAAATGGGAAAGTTATAATAAGGCTAAATATTCGAAAATTCTTATACTTAAGCCTAAGAGTAAACTTAAGAATAAGCTTAACAGGAATGCTGACCTGAACAACTCCTCCTCTAGACACAGCAATCAAGCAACCGAGAAAGCAAGCAACCACCAATATCTTGTCCAAAGTCATTTTTTGAAGATTTTCTTTATAGAGAGTTAGAACTGTCTAAAGTAGACAATGTTCAATGCTCCCACCTCCTTCCTTATATACGGTATCCAAACGTATGATTTCAATCACCAGATCCTGATTGCTTATTCTTATCAATATTTTCGAGTCCTGCTTCTTGGTGAATCACTTCATGAGAATAGGTTAATCTCTGATTAAACTTTGTAGTGTAGGAATTTTAGTCTTAAGTGCTACCGAAACCGGCCTAGCCTATAAGCAGAAAAGTTGTGTATTTTTTGCAGTGATTTGACATTTAGACCTGACTAATCCGCTTAATTTTCAATTAATTAAATGAATCAGAATTTTGGGTTAAATCATTTAATGGAGTCTGTTTTATCAGAGTTCTTTAATCAGTCCATGCAATAATCTTATACTCTTGCTTGTGTTGACATTTAGGATTTTTCAAGATCTTGCACAATTTAGCTATTTGGATTGAACTCATGAGGAATCCTTTGGGTAATGTATCTTCATGCTAAATTCATCTACAAATAATTCAGCAGAAATTATATATTCATCAAATTTAGTTTTGATCTGGTTTCAGTTGTTTATAATCATGTTTACTAGTATTTTGATAGTTCTAATGTGTGATTTTATTGCTAGAAGACCAGGACAGCTACATGGAAGCATTGAGAAAGTACACTGTGATAATGAAATTTTGTAGACCCTCGTTCAGGTGGCCCTGGAGCGTAGTGCATTCTGGTTTGGTATTTAATTCGAAACCGGAGCTCGGAGCACAACAAAAAATCGATAATCGTTTTCGTTGCAATAATTAGCCTTCATTGCACTGCAGGCAATTCAGAGAAATCAAAATTTACTCTTCGAGTTCGTTGGCTTCCCAACAGCCTTACAATTTGTAAGAAAATTTTTTATTTTAAAGTATTAATGCATTAATTTTGAACACTGAAAAATGATAACTACTTTAAACTATGCTCATCTTTTGTCTTTTCAATAGTTCGGCGTTCTCTCTCCCTGTTCCACCTATCGATCAAACATTCTTTTTTAGTATCATTATAATGTGTGTGCGAATGTTTCTTTTTTTTACTATATTTTTAATTCTCTTTCAATCTTCTGTACAACCTGCTCCAGGAACCAGTGGGGCCCAAAGGCTGCCACCTCTACAAACTAGTGGAGGAGTCCAAAGGATACGGCCTGTACAAAATCCAGCTATTAGAAATGGCCCTGGCCCTGTTCCCCCTCCTTCTGGACCTTCGAGAGTCACCATTCAAGGCAACAACGGTCGCTTCGTTTCATCAAACAACGGAGACCAGCCACTGCTATGCGATCGAACCATAGCCGGACCATGGGAGACTTTCGAGCTTGAAAATGTCGGCAACGGCAAAGTCGCTCTCAAATCCATGGGAAAATATGTTTCATCTGAAAATGGTGATGCCCCGATGACATGCAAGCGGACAGCGGCTGGAGACTGGGAGAAGTTCGATTTAGTCTATCATCAAGATGGGATGGTTTCGTTGAAGGGCAGCAACGGAAAATATGTGTCCAGCGAAGGAGGCAAGACTCCAATGACTTGTAATAGATTAATTATAGGACCTTGGGAGAAATTTCGGGTTCGTTAGAAATGTATTATTTGTATTTATAATTGTGTTTTTCTGGAATAAAGTATTAGACCTAAGCCTAGGCCTAGGCCTAAGCCTAAGCCTAGTCCTAGGCCTAAGCCCAGTCCTAAGCCTCTAAAACCGCTCGACCTGCACCCTTCTTGTAATATGCATTGTTATTCATAAAATTGTATATCTTTATTTATAAATCTTGTATAAACAAATTATCTATGGCCAAATAGCATGATCAACAAAATTGGCAACATTTTGAGCGCTCGTTTGGCCTACCAATTCAATCAGTACAACGGTATTCATTTGTTGAATGATCGGTTGGGGTACGTACAAGGTTATCTATTAAAAAATGTATGAAAATCGCTTTTGGAGATCTACTTACCTGGGGTCCGGCGATTGGCCAATATCTTCCTAGATTGTATCCATTGATAAACAATTGCCCTTTGCCCCAACCGGTTGAGTCGAAAAAGGTGTCTTGAAGTTGGCTAGCCGTAAATTGGCCGACAAAGACTCCAGGGAGTGTACTAGCTTTTTGTGGAGACCTAATTTTTGGGTTAAGATTTTCGAAAAACGAAGTCGTCAATGAATCGATTGATGCTTTTGTTAGATTGATACCACATTGGAACCAGTTTTGAAGACTCACTCCGTCCAAAGTCGTCCCGTTGTGGAGACCCTATAAAATTTTACTCTAATTGAAATCCAAAAGGAGATTTAGTTTCCAAGAAAATTTCTGGAATACCTTGAAATCTGGTTGGTTATAAACTACGACACCAAGTTTGTCTCTTCCTTTATTTTCCACCAAAATCCGCAAAACATCACCCTTGTTTCCGTTTATGGCCAATGTAGTTGAACTGTCTCTTGATAACATACCCTAAACTTTATCTTTGCTGGGTGTCAAGAAAACTTTGGGACACTTATTAAAGGACCAGTTTAATCAGTTACAACCATATGAAAAAATGATATATTCGTAACTGACTGGACTGTCCCTTTAAGCAACGTTGGGGGTCATAGAATTGAGACTGAGTGGTTTTTTTATTTTGAGTGGATAAGAGTGGGGAACACGATCATGACTCGAAAATACCTGATACACGTTGTTTACGAAGACATAACCATAGTCTTTGATATTGGGTGTGGATAGGCTCTTTCCGGCGCTGGCAAGCGTGGTTGTGTAAAGGACAAAACCGTAGGGATGGTCAATTGTTTCGAAGGTTAGTGGGTATTGAGAAGAAGTACAAGTTTCTTGGATTTGAGTAAGTGTTGAGATGAGATTGGTGCCAATTTGGGTTAATTTGACATTGCCATATTTTGAGGCTCTAAAAAGAAGTCTATCATCTCTATAATCTAATGAATATGTTTTGTTTGTCTGTCTGTTAGTCATCGTTTTGTCCCGGTGTTAGAACTATGTATTGTCTTATGGAGGGTTAACAGTAACGGAGGAGTCATTTGTGAAAGTTGAGGTCACTAACTATCCTATAGTCGATACCAGGGGAACCAGGATTTGTCGGATTACTCTGTCACGTCGGGGTCACCATTGTAGGATCTGACTTATTTCATCAATTTTTCAGTTATCGACACCCTCCATATGGTGTTACAATATGGAACAGTCATAAGTAATGGATTATAGAACTAGGACAAGATCTTAAAGTGTTCTTTCCACTATGAATAACAATATAAGATGTAATTCTCAACTGGTTGTGGTTGTCACTTACATGATGAGTGCGTTCCTAAGTTGAACCGTACGGATTCGTACTGATCATTGTCAGCCTACGGATTCGTACTGATTACTGTCAACCTACGGATCCGTACTGATCACTGTCAACCTACGGATTCGTACTGATCACTTTCAACCGTATAGTCAACTGTACAGATCCGTACGGTTGAAAGTAATCAGTACGGATCCGTACGATTGACAGTGATCAGTACGGATCCGTAGGTTGACAGTAATCAGTACGAATCCGTAGGCTGACAGTGATCAGTACAGATCCGTACGGTTCAACTTAGGAACGCACCCGATGACTGACTATCCTTACGACGCAAATAGAGTTAGTTGGAGAAAGTGGGACAACTTCCATCAAGACAAGAAGAGAGGTTATGATGTAATCGGACTCGCAGATCCGGATACTACATCAGTTTATGCCAGCTATATAGCGTCCAATAGGTCAATACTTACGGATTATTACTAGGAATACTCAATGGTGGTTGTGGCCAATTTGTTATATTCTGTATAAACGAACGTATCGACATATACACCCCGGTAATGTCCCCATTTTCGGCTATAGCACCATTCCAATGCGATGTCGTAACCTAAACATTTATCTAGAGTTAATCTGACAATCCTAAATATACCGGTGCACCACCTGGATCAGAAGCCGATGTGAATTCAAAGTTCGTTCCACCGTGTATCAAATATATGTTGATTGATGCATTTTTTGAGTACATATGGTTGAGGTTTTCGTATACTACAGCTGGATCCACTGGAGTCGGCCGTGGTAATCCCCAACTTGAGTACAATCCCGTCCAAACTTCAGTACTTACGATAGGTCCTGAAAAAGTGATAGGAACTTTTTATATCTAGAAGTGTGAAAAAATACCTCCGTTATTAACTTTAGCCAATTCTGCGTATTTTTCATCTATAAAGCTGTCGTTTGATATGCCAAAGTCGACTGTTGCAAGAGCTCCAGGAATGGTACCGCATTTCAAACAATAGGTTCCGACCACGGGATCAGCTTAAAATTTTTTGGGTTTATTGTTGGTATAAGGCTTCATACCGGTGTACAAGACAGTATCATTTCCAAGCTGACTCAAGAGTAAATCTCTTATGAATGGCATATAATTCGGGTCTTGGAATACAGCTTCTCCATAGTCGTTTTCTACTTGGATCATAAGGATAGGGCCACCATTTTGGTAAAGTAAAGGTTTAACCAAAGGCAGAAGTACATTATAGTAGTTTTTTACAGCGTTAGCAAAGCTAAAATATTTTTATTATAATCATGCTTCTATCTTTTAATATTAAACGAGAAATGTCTGTCAGTCAGTTTGTTTGTGTCACCGAATTTTGTAACCTTAAGCCCAATCCCGTTACGACTTAGATTTTTGGAAAGAGCTCGATGAGAGAAGAAAAACGACACCAAAATTATGGGATACTCCCTCTGGAAAAATTAAAAATTCAATTTTTCATTTCTACCCAAATTTCTCAAGTTCTAAAGTTTTTTACTTCGGATCCGTTGTTCTCAGCTTGATCCCATCGTATTTAAGCAACCAATACGGAATTCCTCCATATTCCCATTCAGCGTTGATATAAGGGCTATTCCTCAACAAGACATTTAGCCCGTTTTGTTGGGCTAATAGCAAAAATTGTGTCAAGTTCCTTGGCCCAGAGAAATCGATTCTAAATTAGAGACTGTTTTCCGTTTATATAATCATCACCCTACTTTCCCTGATATGTCTCATGAAAGTTCCACGGAACATACGTTTGAATCGCATTAAAACCCAATGCTCGTATTCGTTGCAATCGATCGTTCCACAGACCCGGATGCACTCGACTATAGTGAATCGAGCCAGAAAGGTATCGGAAAGGTTGACCGTCCTTTAAAAATTGGTGATTTGCATAGTCAACCGTGAATGTTCCAGCATCTGCCTTATAGACCAGTGAAGAAATTAGGGTGAATAAAAATAAACTTGAAATCATGGTATTCAAGTTTTTTAGACTAAAGATAAAAGTACAATAGTTGATCAAGAATGATGTCGTCACACTAAAATGAGCAAAATGATATTTACAAAAATTTTTCATAGCTTTTTCCTGGCTCACCAAACAATTATTTCATTTTTTACTCAAAAATTTCTAAGCCCAAAATTGTTTAAAAAATCGGACAGCAGTTTGGTGAGCCTGCCTGGCGAGAAATTTTCATATTTCCCATCAGGGTAGAGAAAACTTTGGCCTCTAGATTTTTTCTGGCCTGCCAGGCCCATAAACTTTTTTTAATGGCCAACCTCCCTCATCCTTAGGCCAACCTATGCAGGCTCAGATCATCTGCAAATATCATAGACACTTTAGTTTATTTTTTCTTAAATTGGTCTAACTGGCCTCTCTTTAGTCTTTTTCTGGTCTTTCAGGCCAACAAATCTTTTTATGGCCAACCTCCTCCATCTATTGTGTATTAGCCCTGATGTGGTTGTAGTCTTTAAAGGGAGGTGCATTTTGCGATCATTTGGGAGAAAAAAATTTTCCATAAAAATGACCCTATTGGGGGTAATTTGATGCGAGAAATCGATTGCGCGCACTCCCGAAGCGTAAAAACGCTATCTTGACCAAGTTTTCATGAAAAATTGCCTACTAAAAAAGATGAAAAACAGGCGATAAAATAGGCAATTTTTCACGAAAATTTGGTCAAGATGGTGTTTTTACGCTTCGGGAGTGCGCACAATCGATTTCTCGCATCAAATTACCCCTAATAGGGTCATATTACGAAAAAAATTGTTTCACCTCCCTTTAAATCAATTTATTCAACACAACAATAAACAGTTGATGGAGAATATAGAAGCATAATAAAAAGCAAGACAAAGGCTTAAAAAGTCACACTGCACAAAATTTAAAAAAAATTTAGGCAATCACTTCAGGACCTATAAAACTTTTACTATTGCCACCATTTTCGAAGGGTTTGGTCTTAAAAAGAATCTCATACCAGGCCAAACAAAAGTGCGATTGGTTTATAAATAATATAGTGAAAATGTTTTCGTGTTTTATATGGAAATTTTTTTGGTTCTTATCATCAGACTAGCCTATAGTTCATTCGTACTAAAAGGGAAGCTAAAATTGCGATGGGATAATGGGAATTGTTGTATTCTGATAAGACCAATATAATTCCTTTCTCTAATTCTTAAGAACCTTTGAGCCCATGAAATTTCGACGAAATTTCTATAAATGAAATCATGAAATGCCTATAAATGAAATCACTTTTTTGCGTCGTTCGATTCTATTCTCTATGACGACCTTATAGATAACATAGATTTTTGCTTACAAAGATCTACATTATCTTAAATATTATAGCCTTGTGTGTGGTTTGACGTAAATAGTTTGTATACGGAGTAGTAAAAAATTTCTAGTTTGTAGTAAAAAATAGCAAAAAAATTTCGAATCAATTTTTTATCACTTTAACAAATTTTTCATAAAAAGTGATAAAGACAAAAATTATAGATTTCGGTCTCTAGAATTTAAGTATTTTAAAAAAATTTTAATTTTCACTAATTCAAATACCGTAAAACTTCTAATAGAACCCCATGGGGCTCTAAATCGAATTTCTTTGACATGGTGGCGCGATTTCAAGGTAAAGGGATCGAGAAATGTTGCCGGTTTGTAGGTTCACCTAAAACTTTAAAGTCTTATATCTCGGCGGGGCAGAGGTTTCAGAAAACTGCTCAATAAAAGTTTGCATTTTACCTAAATTACAAAATGTAAAAAGAATTATCGAAATCGGATTAGTCTCCGAAGAGCTGAAGATTTTTGAAGTTGGATATCGAAGATTCGAGTTTTTCAACAACGTAAACTTTGAAGTTAAAGTTTTCGGTCAAAAGAAAGGTTTCAGAAAAAATCGCTTACTACAAAATTAGTATTTTATTTGGGGAATAAAATGTAAAAAGAATTTCCGGATTTCGATTTACCAGTGAGAAGATAGAGATTTTTGAAGTTGAACCTACAAATCTAGATTTTTAAGAGAATTTTCACGTTTACATGGGGTTCTATTAGAAGTTTTACGGTAGATTTTTACAGTCGAAATCTGTCAATTTCTGTCAAAATATGGAAAAAACCGGTTTTTTCTGTCAAATTCACAACCTTAGTTTTGCTTTACACAATTTTATCGTCATGAACGAACACGATGAATTGATTGCTGAGAGCTTTAAGAAACTTCAAATTCTTATAGATTCTGAAAAGTTCGAGGAGAGCGAGGACGAAGAAACTTAATTCTAGAACACGAGACAACATGCTTTTTTTGTATCGCTCACGGCGGGATTCGAACTGAAGCCTTGTGGACATAGAGCTAACTCTATCCACTCGGCTATGTTGGCAAATTTGCGAGTGGTTGTGCAAATAACTCAAGATATAGTTTTATACGCTATTTATCAGCAATCAAATAACATTTACAATTGATTTGCTTGAATTTTAATATTATTGCTATTTGCGCAACCACTCACAAAGCTGCTTAATTAGCCGAGTGGGTAGAAAGCTAGATCTACGCCCACGTGGCCTCAGGTTTAAATCCTACCGTGAGTAATATTTTTTGCATCTGGAATTAGACAATATTTTTTGAATGAGCGAATTGCGACTTCTGACCTGCGCCTTACTGACTGCAAAACTAATGTTTTATCAACTGCGCCATGAATGCAACGGGTTTTTTCGAATTTTTATGAAATTTTTCAAATTTTTCGATTTTTTCAATTATTTTTCAATTTTTTCGATTTTTTTCACTCATTAGATGCATGAAGATAACCTAGTTTTCAAATTTATGGCAACACTTTTTGGCATACGCCCAACCCCTGTGCGACTTTTC
The DNA here is from genome assembly GCA_034698545.1 of Acrobeloides obliquus. Classification (NCBI taxonomy): domain Eukaryota; kingdom Metazoa; phylum Nematoda; class Chromadorea; order Rhabditida; family Cephalobidae; genus Acrobeloides; species Acrobeloides obliquus. The sequence continues at coordinate 4,134 of JAQGBS010000332.1, read as the reverse complement.
CAGACATTGCCTCTTAAACATTTTTACTTGAAGAACTTCATGTAGTAATCCTCCTATTCACGTCACGAAAAAATTAAATTTCTATATGTTGTTCACGTGTATATTTTGGTTTTCTGATAAGACCAATATAATTCCAGTCTCTAAACACAATTTGTTTTGTTCTTTGAACCCAGAAAATCTCGACGAAATTTCTATAAATGAAATCATAGAAAAATTAGTACTTGACGGGATCTCTGACCTTCTCAATCCCCCCCCCCCCACTCATATTCGATCGATTCAAAAATCGATCAGTAACTGGAACCTTTGGGCATTATAATGAACAGTAATATACAAAAATTATGTTATTTTGACACATTATAGGCTTAGGCATAGGTTTAATCCTAGGCTTAAATGACCAGTCCAGTAAGTTACAATCATATAAAAAATGGAGAATTTTTTGTTTTTACGGCATGTTATGAATCGTTGTAGTTTTCGAGATAATTGCGTTTGAAATTTTGATTTTGTGTACTACCTCTTCGTTGTAATACACAAACTTTTTTGAATTTTTTGCGGAAAAATCGATTTTTGCATCACTTTTTTAAATTTTCATAAAATGAACATTGTAGCAATTTGTATAGCTAAATGAGACGAACTAAATGACACCAAAATTATTCAATTTGAATATTGTTTTGGGTTATTGTAACGAAAACATGAAATCAGGGTTTTCTTTTCAATAACCCAAAACAATGTTCGATTGGATAATATTGGTGTCATTTTGTTCGCTTCATTTAGCTATAAAAAAATTGCTACAATGTTCATTTTATGAAAATTTAAAAAAGTGATGCAAAAATCGATTTTTGCGCTAAAAATTCAAGAAAATTTGTGTATTACAACGAAGAGCTTGTAAAAAATTCAAACGCAATTATTTCGAACACTACAACGATTCAGAACATTTCGTAAAAACAAAAAATGCTCAATTTTTCACGATCTTTCCGAATATATCATTTTTCATATGATTGTAACTTACTGGACTGGTCCTTTAAGATTAAGCCTAAAAAACTGTGTTGACTACATATACACGTGAACAAAATATCGAAATTTAATTTTTTCGGGACATGAATAGGTGGATTACTACCTGAAGTTCTTCAAGTAAAAATGTTAAGAGGCAATGTATGGAAAAGTCGCACAGAGGGGTCGCACAAACCTGTATGTTTTTCATTTATTTCTTCTGCTCAAGTAACCTTTTATAAGATTTTTGTCATCTTAAATAACTTGAACACTAAAGCAACATCACGCGTTTTTATTTCATCAAGTAAAATGAAAACATGAATCACAAGTTTTATCTAATGACTAATTTTTTGCCAGGTTAAGCATAAAGAGATACTTTCATACGACCTCTTGAAAATTTTTTTTTGTGATATCGAACTTTTAAGCTTCTAGCCGCAAGTTACAACACATAATATTGAAAGCTATAAGACTATAAAACTGATTGTGCTTTGTCATGATATTATATTGTAAAGTCGTCCTAAAAAAGAGGGATCTCGATCTTTATTTGATACTTTAGCGGAAATAACCCTTTCATTGTTAGACATTCATTCTTAGTTAGAAGTAAATAATGAACGTAGGCAATTAAAAAAGATAACTTTTTTTCATTCTACAGATTATCTTAATTCTTATTCATTTCTTATTAGTTTATTCAGTCGTTAGCTTGTTGATTTATCCACGTAGTCTTGATGAGTCTTTTAATTTTCATCTTTAATCATAAAGAATGGGAAGATTTATACAGAAACTGTTCGTACAAGAGTGTAGAGAAGTGGAATTCAGATGGAACGTCGAATATGGCAATCGGGATTTTGTATACTGTTATTGGAATTGTTTGTGAGGTAAAAGAATCATCCGTAACAAATTTTTTAAGAGTGGAATCTCTATGGGTTCAATTCGAGATTTTATAGAATGATCGAAACTTTTAAAGTTATGATAGGTATCATAGGTTGGCAAGGGGGTCTTCCCCCCACCCGACCTACGCACTCATGGACCCAAAATTGAGGGGGGACCACCTCATCGGGGGTCCCCTTCCCCCCATCTTGCCGACCTATGATCTCTTGGAGCCGTAGGCAAAAAGAGTGACAAGTCACCTCTGTGGAGAAAAAAAATCAAAAACCTTATGTTTTTTGAAAAAAATTCTTTTAATGACATTAAAAAACATGAATGTCACCCCCAAAGGCGAATGACACCACTATTTCAAAATCCTGGCTACGGCACTGAAACTTTATTTTAGAAATTTATGCCGATTAGTACCCCTATCCTCACATTATGGGTGCAGGGCCTAGGTAATGGTCCACTATATGTTCCAAGTCGAGCCTGGACCCTGGGCGACTAAGACTAGGAGCTTGTCTCTTTTCGCACACCGCTTATGAAATATTCCACATTTAGATAGTTTATATACCCTTCCTTATCGTAATGGCTAGAAAAGAGTTCATCCAACATTCTTGTTACAAGATGATGTTTTTGTTAGGCATCATAGACTTGATCGTTATCCCATGCAACTCCATTATTGGCGGAATTCAATGTGCTAGAGGAGCACATTTTTGCTCAAATCCGGAATTTTACTTTTTGATTGGAAAGATTGGCACAGGTATACAGCTTTTAGTTATCCAGTAGTATCGTACAGGGTGGGTCATGAAGTAGTATCGTACAGGGTGGGCCAAAAAAAGTGGATTTTTGCGATTTTTTGGGACCCGAAAATGTATTGTTCTAAAAATGACCCCTCTAGAGGTAATTTTATGCGGGTAATCAGTTGCGCGTATTCCCAAACCCTGAATATGCTTTCCTGACCCTGATTCAGGGAAAAATTGGGTTTTTGAAGCGAAATTCGTCGTTTTTCGCATTTTCAAAAACCCAATTTTTTCTCTGAATCAGTTCTAGGGAAGCATATTCCGGGTTTGGGAATTCGCGCAATCGGTTTCCCGTATCGGGGGTCCCCTTCCAACTTGCCGACCTATGGCTTACATGCATCGTTTTATTTTCAGCTGGTTGGTATGGTGGTTCGATGACCTGCGTATTACTAGCTTTTAATCGACTCTGTGAAATGGTCTTTCCGAAAATGGCGAGAAAAGTCTTTGGAGGACATCTTGTATACTTATGGCTAGCCATTCCTGTCGTTTACATGATCTATGGATTTAATGAGTTACCACTGTTGTACAATAATATATTGTTCGCCTACTTTTTTGATCCCTTTATTGGCGACGAAAAACTTCAAAACCCGGTTGTAGTAAGTTTTTTCTTGACCCTTAAAGGGGGGTTCAACTTACGGCCGGGTAGAAAATTTTTTTAACAAGTGACCCTTTAGGGGGGATGGATTTTTCGGGAAATTTTTGCCTTTCGGCGCCCCCTCCCCATTTTTCGGGGCCAGTGCCTCAGGGGTCGTAATACGACCCCTTATTCAAGTATGCTGTATATAGAGCTTTCTGGAAAATAACAGAGCAAATTTTCAGTTCTCAAGCATTTTTCATACAGTGCATAATATAGTGCTCATCATTCTAATAGGTGGAACTTATACTATTCTATGTGTCTACCTATTCTTGACGTATAAGGTTTATAAATCGAAGAGTTTTTCTAAGTTTCAGATATGGGTAGGTAAAAAAGGAAATAAAAAATGGACCAAATTTAGATCACGATTCAATCTGTTTGTATCTGTGTCGAGATGATCATCGCAGCGATTATTTATGTGCTCATGCAATTTGTAAAGATTTCTGACGTTTTCGTTGTTATTGCGCATACTTGCTGGATTTGTGTCCACGGTGGGTTTTTTTCTTATTGTCGTGTTGAATGAGAACAACCAGACCAGTCTAGAACCAGGCATTGATAGGTCGGGACGGCACGAGTTGGGACGGGACGGAAGTCAATGTGTGACAAATGACTATCTTTTTTAGGTGATACTCCTATAGTTTATCTCGTTCTCAACAAATCTCTCAGCAAATCCGTATTCAAGTTATTAGCCAATCTTACAAGATCTAACAGAATTACTTCAAATCCGGCAGTCGTTTCTAGAATCGTTACACCAAAGTAGACTTTTCGGAGCTGTACGGCCTGGGGGGGGGGTGCACTTAACGTGACTCCAAATGACCATTTGGGAGAACGAAAAAATTTTTAGTA
>JAQGBS010000331.1:0-23261 GCA_034698545.1 Acrobeloides obliquus | reverse complement strand
TTTCGTTTCAATAACCCAAAACAATGCTCAAATTGGATAATTTTGGTGTCATTTTGTTCATCTCATTTAGCTATAAATTTGTTACAATGTTCATTTTATGAAAATTTAAAAAATTGATGCAAAAATTGATTTTTCCGCAAAAAATTCAAAAAAGTTTATGTATTACAACGAAGAGCTTGTAATAATTTCAAACGCAATTATCTCGAAAACTACAACGATTCATAACATGTCGTAAAAACAAAAAATGCTTCATTTTTCATGATCTTTCAGAATATATCATTTTTTCATAGGGTTTAAAAAAATTGAGAAGGCAGTTTCAGTGTCTAGTGAATTTTCATGATCGAAAAACACGAATCCGACCGATTTAAACGCTCAGAGCTCAACTTGACCGTGTTTTTACCGAAACTGCTGAACTTTGACACTTATCATTTTCGATAATAGGTCCATTGGGTTTTAAGGACCTATATAGGGCCACAGAAAAATTTTCATTACTCAATTCTTGCGGAATTGATTCTTCATACGTAAAAACTCTCTGTGGAAAAAATTTTCGAAAGTGTTTATTGATTTTGCGATGTTAATTTGGTGTAAAAGGTTTTGAACGAACTTTAAGGCCATCCTGTACATTCATTCTTCCTCCCTCTCCCCGTCATTCGTTCTTGGATCAGCTGAAAGGAACATGTCTTAATGTTATTCTCCCTTCCAAGCCTAACTTTTACCTATATAAGGATCAAATCCTCCGACTCCAATTTCTATGAGCCTAACAATCGCCATGACCAAGAAGGCCATTGCCATATTCCCAATTAATCCAATCAAGTTTCTATGGAATTGTGGAACTTTTGCTATTAAATAAAAAGCCATGCCTACTATGATCAATGCTACAATTGTTCCGATAAATTCGACTATGATAAGCAATCGGAAAACAGCATACGAGGTCTCAGTATGATTCATATTTGAATGGTAGAGCTTATGTTATGAGTGAAAACCAAGGTTTGAGTGCTGCGACAAGTTAAAAAAATTAGAATGTTGTATCAAATAAAAATTACGTTTTATACACCACATATCAGTCACTAAATTAATGGGAATGTAAATTAGATTATCCCCGAAAACCAAGCGTAGGAATACCTCCGACGTCAATTTATGAAACATAAAAATGAAACCATGGTGATATACAGGGTGAACCAAATTTTTTTTAAGATAAAATTTTTTAAGATAAAAGTCACTGCACCACTGAGGCTTGCGAATTAACCATGGTGAAAAATTAGATTATCAATGTAGCAGGTGTAGCATCAGTTAGAGTCAGGCAGACTTTCGGCTTATCCTTGACCATAGTCACGTTTATATCTATATCAACTCCCAAGTACTTGAGAAGTGAAGATTGAATCACTTGACTTGAAGCAATTGTTCTTTGACGAGCGGAGAATCATTTCCTTTTATACTCACGATTTCAATGCACCAATTATGCGAATTTCATTTATACATTCGATCACAAAATGCACCGGGAAAAAACGTTCGGACATATGGACACGTTTTCCCAGGATTGGAAGCCCTGTATCTCGACAGGAAGACGTATTGGCACACAAAAATTTATAATCAAGTTGAGTATCGGAACATTTTGCTCCCGGTTTCAACAAAATCAGAGGAGCACATAATGATAATGTTTCTTGTAATTTAACATCTATACAAATGATTAAAAATATCAGAGCAAATTCCCCTGGTTTCCGTCACTTAACGTTTATTAAACTCGCAAAAAATTTTTATGTTCTTCCGGAGATTGCCCATTTAAGGGTAATTTTATTCGAAAAATCGGTTGCGCTCCCATAAACTGAAAATTGCCAAAAACGACTACGCAGGGATGCATGGAGGATATTTGTTCATTTCTCGAGAAAATCGAATTGCATCCTCATGCATCCCTGCTTAATCGTTTTTGGCGAATTTTCACCATTTTTGCGGTTTTCAGGTTGCGAGAGTGCATGCAATCGATTTTTCGCATAAAATTACCTCTAAATGGGTAATCTCCGGAAGAAAATAAAAATTTTTTTGCCGAGTTTAGTCAACGTTAAGTGGCGGGAAGCAGGGGAACTTGCTATAAAATATCTATCCCCAGTATGCCTTCAAATTCTCAAAATAAAAGTCTCGTTCTTGCTCAACGTCAAAAACCAATGGCTTTCCAGCTAGCGACTTCAAATGAGGAGCATTAAAACGACAACTTTGGTCAGCCACCTTTACTTCTCTATGTATCCGTATCAATTTATAGAAGTTTTTCATAATCCTATAATAAATTGTTGTAATAAATATAACGATCAGGGTCATTACTTTAAAAACTCTTTTTTCCATAAACAATTTGTAGATATAGCTACAATCGGCAAAGCCAATCCATTAAAGAGAATGCAAAAGTTTATGATAGTAAACTCTAGATGATTGAAACTAACATTGTTTAATTTGAACAATATATAGAGCTATAAATTAAGTATATGGTACATAGGTCGGCAAGGTGGGGGGGGGAGGGTACCTCCAATACGGTGGTACCCCACCACCTCCACCAAAAAAAGGACGTTTTTTTAGCATGAGGTAGTCTTCTGACACCCAATTTTTATGAACCACCTCATATGTTCGGCGGGGTCAATGCGTGGTTCCCCCTCAATTTTGGGTCCGTGCGTGGGTCAGGGGAGAACGCTCCCTCCCCTTGCCAACCTATGATATAGTATTTCCTGCCAGAGGAAAAAAGTCAACATGGTGAAGTGGTAAGTGTCTTACGAAGCACGGGTTGGGTGTAAAAATTTCTGTGATTTTTTGTTTAAAAATTCGGAACTTGGAGATGGAATGAGATCGGGAGTCGGTCGAACACTACTTACTATGGCAGCTAGTGTATCTCCAATAAGAACGGTCACAACTGACCATTTAATTATTTTCAAAAAGCGAATATTTTCTGAGACTTGGAAACGTTGCCGCAAATTATAGTAGATATACAATCGAGACTTATGTCGATAAATGTTAAAGTAATGAAGAATTACTAGACTCTAAAATAATGGCTTTAACATAAAATTACCCCTAGCAACGTATTTTTTTCGAAATCCTGCCATGATTGTTACCCCCCTTTAAAAATCGCAATGGGGACTTTTAATGTTCAAAAAATTTGGGAAAAATAAAAAGGGGGACTAACGTTTCGCGCACATGTCTAAAATTATTTTGCGCTAGACCCCTCCCCTTCCCAAATTAGATAGGATTTGCGCACGTGTGATCATAATTTTAACAATAAAACAAACTTACCGATTCAGTTAAACAAATCATGAGCGCCATAATAATTATCCATATAATTTGTGGAAAGTTTCCCATTACCACTAACAAATGCATTCCCAAGCCAGCGATCCATGGAGCCAAGATGCTTAGGACTATGAGACACGAATGTTTGAAATCTTCATAAGATTTTAACATTATTGTCGCTAAAGTTCTTTCGATGGCTATTAAAAAGTTGGTAAAAACATATGAATTTATTGCCACTTTGCGAGCTCTATCAAGTGTGTATAAAATTGGATAATTGTCATTGCTCCAGTCTAGAGAATCTAAACAGAAGATCTATTACATATTGCAAAAGCATGGAGCAGCCTGATTTGGGTATATTCCATGGTTAGACAACTTTTTTCAACAAATTTTTTTGAACATTGCTCAGAATAGCTTAAAATAACAGAATATCCGAAAATTTGAAGGAGTATTTCCTTGTTAATGTCATTCTTTCTTCCAAGTTTAACATTTACCTATATGGGGATCAAATCCTCCGCCTCCAATTTGGATGAGCCTACCAAACGCCATGACCAAGAAGGCCATTGCCATATTCCCAATTAATCCAATCAAATTTCTATGAAACTGTGGAACTTTTGCTATTAAATAAAAAGCCATGCCTACTATCATCAATGTTATAATTATGCCGATAAATTCGACTATGATAAGTGATTGGAAAACAACGTACGAGGTCTCGGTAAAATCCATCGTTAAGTATTAGGCGTTCTGTTGTCAGTGTAAAACAATATTGGAGGCATGTGTCAAGGTTAAAAAATTAGATTTTGGCGTAGCAATAACAATTTACTTTCCATAGTACCAAAAATCAGGCTTTAAATTAATGAGAAGGTAAATGAAATTATCTACAGAAAGTACAATTTTTATTAGAGCTGTGCTTAGTAAAATCATACGTGCTAAATGGTCGCCATTAGCGACCATACGGCGCAAATTTTTGAGAAAATTGTCAATCAAAATTGATATAAAAGGATAGTCAAGCAATTTTTTTACTAAAACGACGGCGCAATTCGTAAAATTTGTCAATTAAAAATGGCATAAAACATGACAACGGCGCATATTCCAAAAATTTAGCGAATGTAAAAACATGTGTGAGTAAAATCCATATTTGATTGATAGAGCTTAAGTTATTTGGCGCCTTTTATACTTCCTTCGTGTTGCGACGTGTCGTACGACCGAACTATAAACGCCGTCGTACGACATGTCGTAAGACGTATGGTACGACATGTCGTACGACGCGTTGTACGACACAAAAATGCACGGTCGTGTCGCTCTAGAGGGATCGATTTCTCTATGATTTGAGCGCAAATTGAGACGATTACCAATTCATCATGAGTGAAGGCCTTTTTTCATTTCAATATTTATTATAATTTATTAAAAAAAACTATACAAATCATAAAAATTTCTATCACCAGTTTACTGTCAAATTCTTAAAATACAACTCTTGTTCTTGTTCAGCGCTAAACACCATTTGCTTCCCAGCTAGCGATTTCAAATAAGGAGCATTAAAACGACGATTCTGTTCAGCCACTTTTACTTCTCTATGTATCCGGATCATTTTATAGAAGTTTTTAATAGTCCTATAATATACAGGGTGTCTCATCTAATAAAGAACACTACCAAGTGATAGTCGCAGATTTGAACAAAGACAAAGTAAACCGATTCTATAGGCCCTAATAGTTACGAAAACATCAAACTTAGAGTTCCCTATTTCGATTTTGGAGGTAAAAAAACGATTTAAAATTTTTTAAATCGGAAAAAATTGTACAAAAAAGAGGTGATGTAGTGAGGGTCGAACCTGGGCCTCAGAAAACCCAATACTGTAAGAAACCCCACTGCTCCATCAGGCTCATTATAAGTACAGGGTGTTTCAGATGAAACATACCTATTTTATTTTGATATAGCTTTTTTCTGGAGTATTCTGAATTTCCGACTTTGGAAAATAACAAGCTAATTTATCCATTTTATGCATGTTTTTTTTGTTTTTGAAAATCTTGACTTTGGGCAACAAGTTTTCGCCCGGACTGGGATTCGAATCCACCTCTTTATGAGCAAAAAGCGAGAGCCATACCACTCCATATTTGGGCAAGGGATGGGTCTAGGACTATCCCTTGTGAGTGTCCCTGTAAGTATAAACACCAATGATTTGGCATTATCTTCGGAACCATGGCAACTTTTTCGATGCGATTTTTTAAGTTAGGTAGGCTAAATGTGCATCGAAAGAGGTGAGTTTCACCAAAAAGTAAAAATTCTTAAAAAATTTTTTCCAAAAATAAATTATTAAGAATTGTTATTTTTTGATGAAACTCACCTCTTTCGATGCATATTTAGCCTACCAGACTTTTTTTTAAAATCGCATAGAAAAATTCGCCAGGATTCATGAAACAATGACAAATCATTGATTTTTACACTTAGCTGAGACACCCTGTACACGGCGGGGCAAAATCGAAAAAAATTGACGAATTAAAGTTTCGATTATATTCACCTGACTTGCAATAAATTCCAATTATTGAAACGAAAATTTTAAAAATTTTTGAATTTTTGCCAAAACCGTTGGATTTTTGCTAAAACTTTGGAGACAAATTTCGGTCGTCAGGAATTTTTGTTTTCGTTAATTTTTTTTGTAAAAAATTTCTCAAAACTTGATTAACAACTTAATGCATCGCTTTTTTCACGAAACCTTCATTTTCAGCATTATTTTCGACTTGAAAATATAGCTATATTTTCAGCTATATATAGCTATATTTTCAGATCAAAAATAATGCTGAAAATGAAGGTTTCGTGAAAAAAGCGATGCATTAAGTTGTTAATCAAGTTTTGAAAAAATTTTTACAAAAAAAATTAACGAAAACAAAAATTCCTGACGACCGGAATTTGTCTCCAAAGTTTTAGCAAAAAGTCAGGCGAATATAATCAAAACTTTAATTCGTCAATTTTTTTCGATTTTGCCCCGCCGTGCTGTATTTGTGTAATAAAATAAAAGAGTAACGATCATTACTTTACAAACTCCTTTTTCCATAGATAATTTGTAGATATTGCTACAATCGGTAAAGCCAATGCATTAAAGAGTACACAATAGTTTATGGTAGTAAACTCTATATAACTGTTCACTCCTCCCTCTAATCTGATCAATATAAAGATCTAATAATAATTTATATTAGAGGCATATTAAAAAGTGCCGAGACCGAGCGCCTGTCGGCGCTTAAAGCAGATTCGAATATTTTACCTTTTACAAGATTTTCAGAAAAAAAATCAAAATAAGGCAAAAAACAAATGCCCCCAGGCTGGATCTGAAACTTCGTGCTTATAGCCCTTTTCCAGTCGATCTATCAAATGACCTTCCAATTGAGCCATGAAGCCCTAATTTGATTAATTTATCAAAAGAACTTATGTACTAAAGGCATTTTCTATTATAAAAAAATTTTTAGAATTTTTTCAAGGAATACCCCTATAAAATTGGTATCATTTCATCATCCTCTACAACGTGGTATAGGTTGGTAAGGATTTGATCTATCAAATGACCTCCTTATAGACCCTGATGCCCCTCAATTTGTATGTTTTTGCATTTTTTTCGTCCTATATTTTTGAATCAGAACTTTTTACGAACCCTGTATGAATCACAAAAATTATTTAATCTATTGGAGTAGGTCCGGGTTAATATTACCAAAGAATACGCTCCAGATTGATAAAATTTTGTGATTTTTTGCAGAAAATTTTTTGGGATTTTGATGCTGGATTAGATTGATCGAACACTACTTACTATGATAGCTAGTGTATCTCCAATAACAATGGTCAAAGCTGACCATTTAACTATTCTCAAAAAGCGAATATTTTCTGAGACTTGGAAACGTTGCCGCAAATTATAATAGATATACAATCGAGACTTATGCCGGTACGAATTCAGGTAATGAAGAATTAATAGCCACTAAAATGTGTAGATTTAAGATATCCTACTACAGTCAAACCGAAAGACGTTACCCTTAAAGGTTAACCACAAAGTGGTGTCTTATTGGTGGCATAGTCAGACCCCATGGAGGGAAGTTTGGGATACGAGGGGGCACTTTTTTGGTAAAATTTTTAGGACTAGCTGGTTGAGACATTTACCGAACAACCTTACGCGACAGAACTTTTTACACACTTGTACATATGAATATAAACTACTTTAAAGTTTATACTCTAGGATATAAAAACGCTCGGAAGCGCCACACGGGAGTCCCGCTTGGAGTCGCAGCTCGGAAGCTCCGCTCAAGAGTACCTCAGGCGCTACTGAGAGTTCGGTTTTTAGTTTTTATGATAATATCATTTTAAGCCCTTTCATAAAACCAAACTTACAATATAAGATAAGCAAATTATGAAAATGACCATGATTTCCCATATAATAGTAGGAAAGTTTCCTAAATCCATTAATAATTGCATTCCCAAACCAGTAAGCCATGAAGCCAAGATGCTAGGGACTATGATACACGGATGTTTAAAATCTTCATAAGATTTTAACATTAGTGTTGCTAAAGTTCTTTCGATGTCTATTAACAGGTTGGTAAAAACATATGAATTTAAGGCAACACCTCTAATAAAGTGATTTATGTAAAAGAATGAATGATAGTCAATGGGTTTGGTTAATGAATCTATATGAGGATCAAACCCTTCTCCACCAATTTCTGTGAGCCTACCAAACGCAATGACCAAGAAGGCCACTGCCATATTCCCAATTAGTCCAATCAAATTTCTATGAAACTGTGGAACTTTTGCTATTAAATAAAAAGCCATGCCTACTATCAATAATGCTACAATAGTTCCGATAAATTCTAATATGATAATCGATCGGAAAACAACGTACGAGGTCTCGGTAAAATCCATCGATAAGTTCTAAGCGTTAGATTGTTCGTGTAAGACAATAATGAAGTGTATGCGCCAAGCTTAAAAAATTAGATTTTGGCTTAGCAATAAAAATTAGATTTTGGCTTAGCAATAAAAATTAGCTTTTTATAGCGCCAAAAATCAGGCTTTAAATTAATGAGAAGGTAAATTAAATTATCTACAGAAAATCTACAAAAAATTACTTTTTAATTTTAGAGCTGCGCGACAAGAAAGTGCTCCGATCCAGTTAATTTCCGCCCATTTTTACTGTCCTACTTCCAGTACCGTTAAAATTTTATCGAAACTGCATTAAGTTGTCCTGAAAAGTCGAAGGTCCCAGGCGACAAAGTTTAAAGGCTCTCGCCCGACCTCGTGTAGTATTATTTTCTTACATACTCGGTTAGTGAATGCAAACGCCGTTGAGATTAGCTCCGTAGCCTTCGTGGTTCCGGAGATACGCATGTAAAGAATGCGTCACAACAAGATCAATAATCTAGTTATGGTTTTGAATTTGTTTATATATTACAACGAAAACCCTTTTTATTACATTCAAACTATATCTTATTTTTCTTTCATAAAGAAAAAGGTTTTCTTTGGCGCTGTCAATTTGGGTAATGTAAAACTCGATTCTTTGTTTTTGGCGATTGTAATTGCGGTTTTTTGAGTTCAGAAAATTGTCAGTATGCGTAAATTTAGCAAAGACAATTTTCTGCGTTTTTGATTGCTGTTTTACTTTGGTGCAATATTGTGGCTGTTTTGTGGTGTAAATTGAATAAAGAAAGTTTTGTTGGAAAGCTTGTGATCTGCGCTACATTTTGGTATATTAAAGAGGGCAGAAAAATCTCGTCCGTATCAGGTCAAACAAAATTTGTCGATTTTTTTGCACAAAAATCACCTCCTAGGGATTTTTTCATGCGGGAAACACTATTTTGATGTTATTTTCACATTTTGACTGCTCCTTTATGCTGAAATTTCTATTTTAATGCATATTTTGCATCGTTACTTTTTTATGAAATTTTTCAAATTTTCAAACGCCTCATCGAAATTCAAAAATTTCTTTTTAAAAAATATTTTACGCGTCCAGTAGATTATGAAAATGTGTTCAAATGCCAAATTTGATGACGTCTAAGTGTCTAAAACTTGCTTTTTCACAAAAACTTCAAACTTTTCAAAATCGTAGAAAATTTGATTTTTTCGCTTTTTGACCATAAGGGGTTTGTGACCACATGGTTCAAAAAATGCGAAAAAAATCAAATTTTCTACGATTTTGAAAAGTTTGGTGTCAAAAAGAAAGAAATCAGATTTTGGCGTAGCAATAAATATTTACTTTCTATAGCAACAACTAATAGTGAGAAGGTAAATGAAATTATCTACAGAAAGTACCTTTTAATTTTTATTAGAGCTATGCTCAGTAAAATTCATATGTGAATGATAGAGTTTTTGTTATTAGTGAAAACCAATGTTTGAGTACTGCGACAAGTTTAAAAAATTAGATTGGTGTATAAAATACAAACTAAATTTCATACGCCACATATCAGTCATCAAATCTTTTAATATTAAACGAGAAATATGCGTTTGTCTGTCTGTACGGACAAATTTCGTAACCTTAAGTCTGATTCCGTTACAGCTTAGGTTTTTGAAAAGAGCTCGGCGAGAGAAGAAAAACGACACCAAAATCATGGAGGGGGAGGGGGGTACACCCTCTTGAAAAAAATTAAAAATTCAATTTTTCATTTTTGCCTTTTTAGCTTAGGCATTTGGTCAGAAATGAAAATCCGTTATCAATCTGCGTTCATGTCTCAGTTGATAAAGTGTTAGTTTTGCAGTCGGAAAGGCGCAGGTTTGACCTCCGTCTCCGCCGAAATATTTTTGCTTTTTCAATAAATATTCTTTTTTTTTGAAAAAAAATCGATTTATTTGAAAAAATGAAGAATTGAATAGAAATTGAACAAAAATCTGAAAATTTGAAAAAAATCGAAAAAAATGGAAAAATTTGATTTTTATCGATAAAAATTGAAAATTATGTCGAAAAGGTTTAAAAACCATAAAAATAACTTCAGTTTTATTTTTTGGCATCAAAGCAAGGCCGAAAACCGAACCCTTGAGCGTCGAAGGCGCTCGGTCTCCCGATTCTTATTGAGAATGTAAATTAGATTATCCCGAAAACCAAATGTAAGAATACTTTTGGCTTCAAAAACAATTATGAAACATAAAAATGAAACCATGGTGATATAATTTTCTGAAAAAGTACAAAGAACAAAGCTTCATGATAATCAAATAAGATCGTTGCCCAGAAATCTTAAATGGGGAGGGTTCGAATCCATAGAAAAAAATATTTTTAAAGAGTCAAATAAAATCGTTAAAGCAAACCCCTTAAAATTGCATGAAAAAAATTTGCTAATTATTATTTTTCAAAATTAACCTCTGTTTGGCCCTATACAGAAAAAAATTTTGCTCTTGAGGGATCGAGCTCTCGACGATTTAATGCAAATTGAGACGATTACCACTTCACCATGTGTGAAGGCTGTTTTCATTTCAATATTTATTATTATTTATTTATTTCTTGATGCGATTTTTTTAAGTTAAATGTACATCGAACGAGGTGAGTTTCACAAAAAAATAAAAATTCCTAATATTTTATTTTCGCCTTACAATATTTGGTTTTAGGAAAAAACAACTTCGACATCAGAATTTTTCAAAAATTTTATCGGATTCTGAAAGAGCATGACCGCTTTTACTTACCTACAAAAAATTATGAAAAAAGGAGTTGTATTTTTCGAGTTAGAGCGTTTTGAGGATAACAAGCTATTTCGAGGCAAAATCAATTCGTCGAAGGTAAGATTCGAATCTGACACGGTTATACTTGATCCCAAGAGCGCTGCCACTGATCCATTTTCACATAGAAATTAGTATTTTTAAATTTGGTTATTATTTTACATGATTTTTTTATTTCAAAAATTAAATCCAATTTTCATGATTTTTTGTAGATAAGTAAAATTGGCCATGCTCTTTCAGAATCTGCAAAAAAATTTTAAAAATTTTATTGATGTGACCAAAAATTAACTCCAGAAGAGCGCCATTTTTCGTATCTGTGAGTTGTAAAATTAATTTTTGTTAATTTTAAAATTTTTTACTGATTCTCTTCCGTAATCGCTTGAGGATCGTTTAAAAAATTTTTTATCGAAAACGGATGAAATTTCGCTAAGATAAGCTCACAATATCATAATAGGCAAAAGACTTTTTCCCCAACCTAATATAAAAATTTTCCAGCTCTTCGAACATTCCAAAGCTCCCATCAAAATTCAATATGTTTTATTTCACAATATTATTTTAACAACTATACATTCATAAAAAAATCACTATCACCAGTTTACTGTCAAATTCTTAAAATACAAATCTTGCTCTTGTTCAACGCTAAACACCATTTGGATACGAGGGGGCACTTTTTTGGTGAAATTTTTGGGACTAGCTGGTTGGGACATTTACCGAACAACCTTACGCGACAGAACTTTTTACGCACTTGTACATATGAATATAAACTACTTTAAAGTTCATACTCTAGGGTATAAAAGCGTTCGAAAGCTCCGCTTAGGGTCGCAGCTCGGAAGCGCCGCTCAGGAGTACATCAGGCGCTACTGAGCGTTCGATTTCCATTTTATTATGATAACATCATAATTTAAACTCTTTCATAAAACCAAACTTACAATTACAGATAAACAAATTATGAACATGGCCATGATTTCCCATAAAAAATTAGAAAATTTTCCTAAATACATTAATAATTGTATTCCCAAACCAGCAAGCCATGAAGCCAAGATGCTAGGGACTATGATACACGGATGTTTAAAATCTTCATAAGATTTTAACATTATTGTCGCTAAAGTTCTTTCGATGGCCATTAACAGGATGGTAAAAACATATGAATTTACGGCAACACTTCTAATATTATCATTTATGTAGAAAAATGGATAATTATCAACGTTCCTGATCATATCTATATGGTCTCAGAAAAAGATCTCAGAAAAATCCATCGTTTAGTGCTAGACGTTATGTTGTTAGTGTAAGACAATATTGGAGTGTAGGCGCCAAGGTTAAAAAATTAGATTTTGACGTAGCAACTTTCTATAGGGCCAACTAATCGTATTTAACTTAATGAGAAGGTAATTGAAATTATCTACAGCAAGTCAACAAAAAATTACCTTTTAATTTCTATTAGAGCTGCGCGACAAGACAGTGCTCCGGTTCAGTTAATCTCCGCTCATTGTCCCACTTCCGGTGGTGTTAAAATTTTACCGAAACTGCATTTAAAGACGTTATCCTGAAAAGTCATTCAGGAGACAAAGTTTGAAGGTTCTCGCTCGATCTCGTCTATTATTATTTTCTTACATATTTGGTTAGTGAATGCAAATGCCGTTGACATTAGCTCCGTAGCCTTCGTGGTCCCGAAGATATGCATATGGGCCTTAAGCTGTAATGCTATTTTGTTACCCAAAAGCGTTAATTGACACATTGTACCTTAATTAAATCCGTTTTTTACGATCTATGTGTTGATGGAAAGCTAGTGATCTGCGCTACATTTTGGTATATTAACTTGAACAAAACCCTATGTTTTGGCTGAAAAATTGCGTTTTTTTCAAAAAAGTATTTTAAATTTATAACATAGAACCGGGAGACCGAGCGCGTTCGGCGCTCAAGGGATCGTCTCAAAATTCAAACCATAATTTGGTTGTCGCCTCGACAACCAAATTATGGTTTGAATCAAATTATGGTTTCGCTTAACCACAACGAAACCATAATTTGATTCAAAAATCACTGTCTACGGCGCTGTTATATGTAAGGTTAAAATATTATAAACTCTTCGTATAACGACTTTTTATTGGAGCTGCACTCCGCGCGACAACCATAAACTAATTTTTTTCAATTAATGAATATGTGCTAATTTTTCCTGTTAAAATCTGAAATTCGCTATCCGAATTGGTGATTTTAGAAAAAAATCTTTCCAAAGCCGGTATTGTAAGTTGTGTTACAAAAGACGTGGAGAAAATCACTTAATCTAAATCTGATTTATCACAAGCTTGCTAATTACTAAACTAGAATCGTTATTTTCTAAGTAGTTTCTGCCACACAAAATGAATTTGACCGATACCGAATATCCTTACTTTCAAGCCCTATTATTCTCAGAAATTTTGGGAATTTTTATTGCTGTGCTAGTAGTTTGCATCGCTTGCTACTTAATTATAAAAGTTCGGCAATTCCATCGAAATGTCATTGGTTTGATTGGGAATATGGCGTTGATTTTCTTCGTTCTGATTATTTGCCGATTAACTCAAATAGGGGCTTCATCTCTTGATTCCAGAATGGGTAAGATAAAGAGTGGCTAGTAGTGGTGTGCACGGGTCAAGCCAGCCAAGGTCCGGCCTGGGGACGGGTTGACCTGGCTTGATTTTTTGGCGGCCCGAAGTAGGTCAGCCTCGCCCTATGACCAGCCTGGTAATGCCCATTTGGCAGTACCAGAATTGGTCAGGCCTAGACCAGTCTTGGTCTCGGCGACCCTCTCCCTACGCCAATTGGAAGGGGGATGAGGGGAGAGGCATAGGGAGGGGGAGTAGGAAGGGGAAGGGTGGGGTATCCTTATAAGTTCCATCACCAATGAACCTAAGGCCTGAAAAACATAATAGCTCATGAGTTTAAAAACCTTATAAGTTAAAAATTTAGATGCATGGAATTATCTGAATTCCGATTTTACTTATTATCTTGAATATGCTAAAGGGATAAGTATGAATGCATATCCATTTTTAATACCATTTCTTGGAATTGAGAGAACTTTAGCAACAGTGTTGTTAAAAACATATGATGATTTTAAAGATCCGTTTTATTTGGTTGGAACGAATATTCTTCCATGGATATTAGGCTTTGTGATGACATTTATTACTGCTAATGGTAAGAGCGTGAATAAAATTACATTAAAGGGGGGGGGGTAACAATTATGGCTTATCTCTGAAAATTTTTTTTGTCAAAACAGCCTATATAGGGGTAAAATCATGCGAAAAATCGATTGCGCGCATTCCCGAAGCGTGAAAATGCTTCCTTGACCCTGATTCAAGGGAAATATAGATTTTTTCGACGTTTTTATACTATTACTTGGTTTGGAAAGACATATGTCTATCGTCAGTCTTCAATTGTTCAGCACGATTTTACCCCTATATAGACTTTTTTGGCAAAAAATTTTTTTTCAAGGCCATGATTGTTACCCTTTAACAATTTTTTAGATTTTTTAAATGTTTTTATTTGGCTAGGCATGATTGCTTTTATATTATTGGGCTCACTTATAGTAAATTTTTAAGCATATTTTTTAGAGACATACATTTCCGATTTACCTCCACCAGTGGAGTATGAAAAGGCGAACCCGGGATTCCCGGGCATTCAAATTACGAGAACTTTTTTTCTCTTGCATGGAGCATTTAAGATCTTTTGCGAAACAAAAGCAATCAAAAAACTTGATAAATACGTTTTGCTTTTGGCTCAATTCCATCTCATTTGATTAATCTTCTTCAGATAGCTACTAACTGTAGCAGCCTTAACTCCTCATATGAATTGAATTTAGAGATGGTTGACAACTCTTTGAAAAGCTGGAAATCAGCGCTACAACTTTTATATAGACACATTTGACAAGTTTTCGCTTCAATAAAAAGTTAATCGCAAATCTTTGCAGGATGGAGCCTTGCGGCAGATTATCTCATCGAGATAAAGTTTATGAGATAAGCTTTATCTAGACAAGATAAAGATTATCGTGAATAAAGTCGATAAAAATTATCTCCGTGAGATAAAGCTTATCGATTATAATCTTTATCACAAAAATCTTTATATTCTTTATCACTTTATCTTGCTTAGAATTCCAAATTGATAAAGTTTATCATTAGATAAAGATTATCGCCGGACAATTTTATTCATAATTTCTTATCGTTTGAGCACCACTAATTTCTATATAAAAACTTTAGTGGCTTTTAATTCTTCATTTTGTCAATCAATATCATTACAAGAATAGAGAAGTATTTAAATATAATCTCAAAGAAAAGTTTCAATTGTCCGAAAACATTCGGTTTTTGAAAATTATCAAATGGTGTACTGTCGCAATAATAATAGGTGACAGCTTGGTTATTTTTGTAAGTTGAGAATTTGATAAATATTAACATTTTTCGGTCAGAAAGCAGACGAAAAGATCAGAAACACAACTACAAAAATATGTATCCACATTTAGGTTGGGGGGAGGGGGTGGGCTTGAGGACAAAAATCAATAAATTTTCACCAAAAATCCAAAAATTTTCTAACAATCAACATCAGAAAACGCTATTCGCTCAAGTTTTAGATTTATTGTACATTTTTAACGGTTTCGGGCATATCTGGGGTGATTTTTCAACTCCCTGGAGAGGGGGGGGGAGCGTATTTTACAGTATTTACGGTATGACAAAAAGATGAAAAATATGGCATTATGACATAGGGTTCAAAATTATGGCAATGCTATAAAAATATGGCGAGGGGAGGGGGTGTAGAATATGGGTTGAAAGGCCGACAAATTGAGGATTAATAGTCGATAAGTAGGTTATTTGGAGCAACATATTTATTTTTGGAAAAGAAAGAATATTTTTTAAATTTGTCAATCTTTTTTTGATGCCAACTTTTTGACCCTATCGGGAGTGGGACCAAATGAGGGTTGTGGGGGTTTTTTTAAAAATTCCACCTGGGTGCTGCCCATGTATGGTGTAGATTGTCCTCGAGCCGTTGGCGAGGGGATAAATCACCAACTGAGTTGTTGGGGCACCACATTTGGCAAGATTGCGGGGTTGGTAGATTTGCGCCCACCATGATCAATAAGAGCTACCCCTCAAAAAATCATTAAGGGGTACCCTAACCTCCGGTATTTTTCAAAGGGTTCAAGCATTTAATTTTTCTGATTTTTCATAAACTGTAGGTATTTATTGGGTTTATAACAAGTGAGCGATACCACTATTTCCGTTTGGTTTTATTCAACTATTCAATTTTATTCAACGGGATTGCATTGCCTATAGTAACCATATTCACAAATAGAATTTGGAAACGGGAGCTCATAAGGTAATTTAGTTAAATAGTTTGGTTAATCGATAATGAATTTATTAGAATGTTAAGAAAACTAAAAACGAAAATTTCACCTTGGAGGCGCGAGGAAAAGGAAGTTATTAATCCAAGATTTCACGCACCATATTTGTTAACTCTTAGGGGAAGACCTATGGTGTTTACTGTTGAACAAGAACAAGAACTGTATTTTCGATATTTACAAACACGGTTGTAAATTTATTACAAATAAAATTTTTTAAATAGTACCAAGAGCCGAGCACTAGCGAGCTCGGAGGGGAGAATCTCCGAGGATGACTTCGAACGGCACTCGGTAAAAGAAAGTAAAAATGTTTAACAATACATCGTTCGTAAAAAGTTCTGACTCAAAAATATAGGCTGAAAAATGCAAAAACATACAACTCGATTATCAAAATAGTTTTATTTAAACTTAAAAATAATGATTCCGTTTAGAATTGATCGTCTGGTTCATTTGAGACACCCTGTATTTGGCTCAAAAAGGTGAAAAACCTTTGCAATTGACATCATTTAAAAAAGAATCCTCCTTCCCCAGAAATCGAATGATTTAATTACGGAGGGGTAAAAAATCCGAAAAAGCAAACGTAATTTAATGATAGCCCCTTATTTCAACAATTCAGGCTTTTTGACTAGATTGAATAAAATTTTGTTTACATATAAATTTTTATTAAAAAATAGTCATTTTATAAAGCTTGTGCACCTATAGCGTTATTAAACATGTTGAAGTACACATTACTTTCAGCATTTTTTGGGATGATTTTTATTTCGTTAGACTTCAGCTTTCTTCGAATAATTTCATAGATGAATGGTATAACAATGGTATAAATGCATGGAATCTAAAATTTTGATCTGTAGAATCCAAAAAAATATCCATCTTTTTATTTAAATTTAAATTTTTTGATTAGATTTAATGACAGCCCTTTATTTCAGCAATCCGAGCCTAATCCTAAACTTATTTTAAAAATTTTTTAATCATAGATTCTAACTAAAAATATGTATTTTTTAATTTTTTGTATTTTGAGAGAAAAAAATTCCTGAGCCTAGGCCTAAGACCTAAGCCTTTTACATTAAATTATACCATGGGCATAATTTAATGTTGCATAGAGATTTAGACTCAAAAAAGATTACTTGTACGCAAAAAATTACTTTGTGAGCAAAAAAAAATATTTTGTGCTCAAAAAAATTATCATGGCAATGCTAAGCAGAGAGATGCTAAGCTTACGGTTAAACCTGAGACTAAGTCTAAAACTAAAAGATTACCGTATTAGCACATTCGATTAAAAACCAATATGTTATAGGCTCCATATCATAAACGAATTGCTTCAAAACAATTATAGAGGCCAAATAGAGACAAAATATTATCGAATGTGCTATAGTTAATGGTAATATAACACTCATAGTCCTAGCGTTTTCATAAACTTGATAAGATCTTCCTAGACCAGCATGAGAAAATTCCATATTGACAAACCGCCTAAATTCTTTTAAAATTGTAGGAAAAAAGAGCAAAACTTACGTTTTAAGAAATTTTCGATTTTTAATCGTGATAATAATATCTATTATTAATACAATTAAATCGATTGCCATCAAACCGATGTATTCGTAAATCCAACGCTTGGAATTCGTGGGAGTCGACAAGACACAATATGGCATTATAAGATTCAAATCTTCTCCATATAAGATGTAAAAGTTCCATGGAAAGAATGACAAAATCTAGAAATTTGATTAACCCTCTAAACACCGCTGGGGTTATGAAAAACGTAAAAATTCATATTGGCGAAATCGAAAAGAATTTTTTACGTTTTTCACAGACCCCAGCAGTGTTTAGAGGATTAAGTTTCAAAAAAATTAGAATTTACCAATAATAAAGTGCTTATAACACCAAATTTTATCCCAGAAGCTTCATATTTAGCTGGAGATAAGATAGCTATAGTTCTTTCGATACATAGAACAACGTGTAACCAAGTGAATCCGACTATAGCAAAAGTCATTCCTTCTCGAAGGATGAGACATCGCCAAAACGGCATACGTAGATCGCATGGATCGGAGTAGGTATAATATTTTATCTAGAAAATCATGGGCAGTTTACAAGTAAGAATATGTTCTTTTATAGGATATCTTACACATCCAGTTGGATAGAATGAAATCAAAAGAGAAAAAAATGATAAATTTACTAGGGGCCTATTCCTCCGGTCCTTGTACTTGTAGTTGTACTTGTATTTTCACTTGTACTTGTAGTTGCACTTGTAAATTTTTACAAGTACTTGTAGTTATATTTGTACTTGTAAATTTTTACAAGTACTTGTAAAAAAGTATTAATTTTATGTTTGTTTTTATAATTGTCTTTATAAATCCTACTTATAGATTTTTTTACAAGTACTTGTAAATTTTTTTACAATTACAAGTACAAGGACCGGAGGAACAGGCCCTACATGTCAAAATATAAAAGTGGCAAACATCATACCAAAACGTGGTATTTACGTAACAAACTCTTTTTAACTCAAATTTTTTAGCGTTTATGAAATTTATCGAATAACGAGGTTTCATAGCACAGTCGGTAGCGCAACAGACATTGACCTTTACGTAAGCCTGGTTCGCAATTGTGCACATCAGGGGGTGAGGACTGTCTCCTCCATACATCGAACCTCGACGAAAATCGTCCGAAAGCCTAAAAACCATAAGAGGCACTTATGATTTTGCCAAAAAATTCGACCTCATAGTGCCTGAAGCCGAAAATGGCTATATCATGTCCTCCCCTAGTAGTGAACATATGTAGGTTCGGGTTTAGCTTACGTAAAGTCAAAGCCTGTTGCGCTACCGACTACGTTATGAAATTCGTCTTGCCAAAACTTTTTCACCTATTTCGTACGCCGTACTAATATTGGAAATGATAAAAAGTTACATACTTGTTGGTATAATTGCACACATATATTAGAAATAGCATTCATTAGGTAATAAACTATCGCATTTGCAATAATTATCTTAAAAAATCATTTTTAATTTTTTAACAATTATTTCTTACTTTCAAATTTTTATGTATAGTCATTTTTCTGCTAGATCTAAAACATTTGAATGGTAATTTCAATATTATTACAATAATAGTTGTGATGGAAAAGACGATTTGTACATAATGAATAGTATGAATAAGGCTGGATTTTGCAAAAAGCTCCGCATTTTCACAAGTAGCCTCAAGAAAAGGTCCAGAGTAGTTAACAGCCATATTTTAAAAAAAATATTCAACTTATGAAGTTTATAACTTTTTTTAATGACGAGCAAAAAATTTATTTATGATTAGATAGACAGTCTAAAAGCTCAACATATAAAGAAAAGGGAAGTGTTTTTATCGAGCTTCTTTATAGAGTTGAGAGGTTCTGTATTTTTCTGCGAATACTTTATTTTAAATATACCCTTATTTTAATCCAATAATTGCGCGAAGACTACAAACTAATTATACCCAAAAAACTGCCGATGTTTGACTATTACTATTTATCGCCCTGGAGACTAATTATAAGATTTACTTATTTTACGAAAACCCTTCAAGATGTATAAAGATCTGTAAAAAAAATTGAATTTTTGAATTTGCAAAAACAACGAATTTTGCTTCAAAGACCCAATTTTCCCTGAATCAGGGTCAGGGAAGTATTTCCAGGGTTCGGAAATGCACGCAATCGATTCTTCACATAAAGTTTTAAAAATGATCCCTAGAGGGGGTCATTTTTAGAACAATATATTTTCGGATCCCAAAAAATCACAAAAATCCACTTTTTTGGCCCACCCTGTACTTTCACAATGCATCCCTACGTGGTCGTGTTGGCGGAAAAATTCTTTGTGTCTTTCTATTTATACTTTTGCAACACATCCCTGCGTGGTCGTTTTGGTGGGAAAATTCTCGGAAGGGGTCACTAAATCGAGAGTTGACTGTACCATTTCTCTATGCGGTCTTAAAAATGGCGTTCGTAATTTCTAAAAATTTCTCCAGGACCAGAAACTCAGGGTTTTCGCTTTAATAACCAGATCACTTTGAATTCAAAAATGTCCAACTTTCAAATTGATCTAGAACTTCAGGGAAACATTTTTAGATATTGATTCTTTTTTTAAAAATATCGAACTTTTAGAAAAAATATTTTGTAATACTCAAATTTTCCGAGTGTACCGTTCCTTTAAAAACTTTGAAATTCAATATAATATTGGCTTCAAACTTTGTGACGCACAAAACACATGTGGATCACTGATCACCTCGCCTTTTATGCTACCCTTCCAATCGGAATTTCGATTTTTTTCGCATTTTTCTCCCATTCAACCTTTATCTTCTTTGAACACCAGGGCTTTTTCCCTGTCGGCCTTTTTCATGCCGACAGGGCATTCTAAGCTGTTTCTCGCGCAAGCCCGCTCAAACGACTAAATGGCATGACGTCGAGTTCATCGAGCACTCGACGTCATGCACTATTAATTTTATCTGCGAAAGTTTGGAAAATTATTTTAAGATAATTTTTCCCAAATTTCGCCCTTTCTTACAGATCGTTTAGAAAAATCATTTAAATTCGTTGAGATACGAATTTGTGAAATCGTCGTATTATTATGGAACACCCTGTATTTATTACTATTTTTAAATTTCATGCATCAGAGTTTCACTGTAATTTGTGTTAAATTATTGAAACATAAATAAACACAAAAATTTAAGTAAATTTTTGAACATAAATTGAACTCAACGAGACGTAAATTTTTTGCTAATTTGATAATAAGGACCGTCTTATACATGACTGTTGACGTGTCCAAATTTTTTTGACGTTACATATATATTATTTAAATCTATATATAAATAAATGATTTTCGTATTATTCATTTTATTATTATTTTTATGCTATATTGATGCTATAACGTTGAGAAGTATAAATATTCAAATTGATTGTGTTAATGGAACGCAGATTAGAGGGCACTGTGTTTGTCAAGGAGGATTTACTGGAAAATATTGTAATATAAAAATGAACTGCAAGGGGCTAAAATTGATGGCGAATGGATCGTAAGCTTAAAAAAACATAGATTTTTTGAGGGTCTACGCCAATTTTTGAAAGAAAAGGTTCATTTTTTACACTAATCTTTTCTTCTACTATTTTACTATTTTTTACTATAAAACGTGTACCATATCATACAGGACATAGGTCGGCAAGGTGGGGGGGGGGACCCTCGATGAGGTGGTTCCCTCAATTTTAGGTCTATGATTGAGTGGGTCAGGAAGGAGGCTCCCTCCTTGTCGACTTATAATACAGGATGTCCCAAGTGGACTATCGGAACTAGGCTAAGACTAAGGCTAACAAGAAACAGTCAAGAAGCGTGTCCTCGAAATGTTAAATAATTTCAACGTCAATAGATGTAGAAAAAAAATATATAAAACATGTATTTCTTCGTTTTCACACAAAAATTTAACAAATTTTATTTAGAGACCGCCATATTTTAAAAAATGACCTCAAAAAATGTGGTACAGGTGACCCTCTCAATTTTTTTGGTAAAATAGTATTTTTAGTGTTGCTCTACACGACTGTAACAAAATTTTAATAAAAATTGACAAATTTGGGGTACTTTGGGCCCTTGCAAAATTGATACTTTTCCACTAAAACAGTAAAAATTAGCAGTAAAATTGAAATATCTCAAAAAGTTTGCCAACGATCTTAATTAAAGTTGTTTCTACACATATTTTGGACACTTTTAGCAAAAAATCTCGAAAAAAATAAGAAAAAATTTTTTCACGTGGCGGTCTCTAATTTTATTGACAAAAAAATGAGTGAAAAATGTTATTAATAAGACAAAATGTGATTTCATCTCAACTGTTCTTGTAGTGTAATGGCTAGATCCGTTGATGAGACCGATGTCGGGTTCGAGTCTCGCCTGGAGCGATATTTTTTTGCACTTAATTTTTTCAACTTTTAATCCAAAAAATACCAGTTTCTTAAATTTTTGTATGAAAACGAAGAAATATGTGTTTCTTATATATTTTGTCTGCATCTAATGACATTAAAATTATTCAAAATTTCGAGGACACACTTGGTGACTATTCCGTGTAAGTCCAAGGCCATACTAACAATAAAAAAGAACAAATTTTCTTTAATTTAGATGCCATGAATGCCTAGAAGGTTGGACAGGTCCAAATTGCGATCTAATAAATTGTGGTAAAAATGGCATAGCCAAAAATGCGCACAAATGTAATTGTTCGGCGCCATATTCTGGGCAATTTTGTGACCACCTTCTAACGGATGACGTCTATTTTCTTTACAATAAGAGAATGTACAATTATGGAATTATTTTGATGCCCATTGCAATAATCCCCATGGTCATTATATTATATTGCTGTAATAAGATGGCAAAAAGGCGAAAATTTGAACGACTTGAGCATATACTCCATCAAATGCGAAGATCCGGCGTGAACAAAGAGTTATTAGAAAAGTTGCTTGAGGAAGCTGTTTAATATGTTGCTAATAAATGTTTATTAAGTTCTTTTTTGCAAAATACAAAAAATATATCAATCTATAACATAGATCGGGAAGGGGGGAGTATCTCCCTGGCCCACGCACTCATGGACCCAAAATTGAGTGAGGATCACCTCATGGATCCCGTCAAACATATGAGGTGGCCCATAAAAATTGGGTATCAGAAGACTACCTCAAGCTAAAAAAAGTTCATTTAAAAAAAATCTTAGCCGAATTTAATGAGGTGGTGGGGGAGGGGGGGGGAGAGGATCACCTCATCAGAGGTCCTCTCCCCACCTTGCCGATCTATAACTACACGGTGGACCAAAGTGTATCCAAAAACGAGATCTAAAAAATGATTAAAAATGATTATTTTTTAAATTATTTAATGCTTCGTTTCCGGTCTTGTTTTCAAATAATTTTGAAGTTGTTGCAAAGAATGGACCTTTTCGGAATCTTATAATATTAAACGAGAAATGTCTGTCTGTTTGTTTGTCTGTTTGTGTCACCGAATTTTGTAACCTTAAGTGC
>JAQGBS010000330.1:0-23269 GCA_034698545.1 Acrobeloides obliquus | reverse complement strand
GCGAAAAAAGACTCCTTTGCTTGTTCCACCACGCATATAAACCGCTGGGATTCTTAGCTGGTGGAAAGGTGGCATGATGACTAGTTCTGAAAAGATTCAAGCACAATTTGAAAAAGTTTAAAAAAATTTTGGAGCTTTTCCTTCTGGGGAGACGCAATCAACAAGATTCCAAAAACTGATTCATCAAAAATCGAGAATCAACAAAACAATCAAATGGATAAAATTCATGTTAAATTATAAGCAAAATTAAAACCGAATTTTACCGTGAGCTTGGCTTAGTGGTAGTGCTCCCTGATCCCAGATCTAATGCCCTCGGGTTCGAAATTCCCCTTAGCCGATTCGATTTAGCCTTTAAAGTATCAGTTTTTGGAATCCTGTTGATTGCATCTCCCCAGAGAGAAGAACTCCAAAATTTTTCCAAATTGACATTTTTAGAAATATAAAATATTCACACAATTTTTTATGAGGAATCTCATAAATTTGACAAAACAAAAGATTATTATAAAAATTGATTGCACTGAAGAAATTTTCTTATTGATTATCAAACCAGTCTTTTCTGCATGTAATCGATAAGAATCAATTATGGACTAAATTCCCGAAATTCTCAGGGGAATTTTGGCAAAATTTTTTTTCATTGTTGTAACTTTGAACTAAACAACCCAATGACAACGATATTTATTTTTGCATTGGAAATACTTGTATTTGCACTGAAAATATTTATCTTTGCTTTAGAAATATTTGAATTTGTGATGAAGGAAATTATTAACTTTTATTAGGCAGAAAACCTAAGCCTTAGCAGAAATTTTAAATCTCTAAAGTAGCCCAGCCTAAGAAGCTTATTCTTAAAAAACCCAAGCCTAAGCCTAAGCATCCTAAGAAGCCTAAGCCTAGGAATCCTAAGAAAGCCTAAGCCTACTAATCTTAAGCCTAAGTCTAAGAAGTCTAAATCTAAGAATCCTAAGAAAGCCTAAGAAGCCTAAGAAGCCTACGCCTAAGAATCTTAAGTTTAAGTCTAAGAATCCAAAAAAAGTCTAAGCCTAAGAATCTTAAGCATAAGAATCCTAAGAAAACCTAAGAAGCCTAAGCCTAAGAATCCTAAGAACGCCTAAGCCTAAGAAGTCTACGCTTAGGAATCTTAAGCCTAAGCTTAAGCTTAAGTCTAAGAATCCAAAGAAAGTCTAAGCCTAAGAATCCTAAGAAAACCTAAGAAGCCTAAGCCTAGGAATCCTAAGAACGCCTACGCCTAAGAAGCCTACGCCTAGGAATCCTAAGAAGCCTACGCCTAAGAATCCTAAGAAAAACTAAGCCTAAAAAGTCTAAGCCTAAGTTACCTAAGCCTAAATAGTTTTAATGCAAAAATAAATATATTTCATCTCGTGGGCGTGAAAAGTACAAATAATTTTCTCCAAAAAATTCTCATTGGAAGATCTTTAAGTATACTTTAGCTCCTTTATGCCTTACAAAGACATATGATAAAACGTTTCCGTGCTTATAATTCAGCTCAAAGGCATTAGGGCATTTTGTTTCTCTTCATACATGGAGTCCATACATGAAGAGGTGTACACGAACATATAAATCATTTTCGTGCTATTTTTTTCTCATTGGAAGATCTTTAAGTACACTTTAGTTTTTAATCAGACATCTTTTTATACAAATCTAGAATCACGCTCTTTTATGTGCCTTACAAAGGCAAATTATAAAACATTTCCGTGCTTATAATTTAGCTCAAAGACATTAGGGCATTGTGTTTCTCTTCATACATGGAGTACATACATGAAAAGGTGTGCACGAACATGCTATTTTTTTCATTGGAAGATCTTTAAGTACACTTTAGTCTTTAATCAGACATCTTTTTATACAAAACTAAAATCACCTTCCTTTATATACCTTACAAAGGTATATAATAAAAACATTTTCAGCGCTATTTTAGATCAACTAAAGCACGATAAGCTTGAACAAATTATGTTATAAATTTAGCTCAAAGACATTAAGGCATCTTTGTTTCTATTCTTACATGAAATTAAGGTCAAAGTCTTCAAAGACAAAGACAGATTACAATGAAACAAGTGAAATTTTTATTAGAAAATTCTATAAATAAATAACAGATATTTAAATAGACTAAAATAAAGCTTCTATTGGGTTGATCCAAAAGTTGAAACTACAGGGTGACTCTAAAGTTTTTGTACACCTTAAAGGGGGGTAAATTTTGCAGCAGCACTTCCAAAAAAAATTTTTTTGAATTTTTGCAAAAATGACTTTTTTAGCGGTAATTTTATGCGAGAAATCGATTACGCGCATTCCCGAAGCGTGAAAATGCTTCCTTGACCCTGATTCAGGGAATGGGGGTGGGTGTATTGAAGTGAAAATCAAACATTTTCGGATTTTTATGAAAAAACCGTCGATTCTTAGGTTTTTTCTAGGCGAGGAATCGATTGCGCGCATTCCCGGAGCATGAAAATGCTTCCTTGACCCTGATTCAGGGAAGAAATCGGTGTACTGAAGCGAAAATCCGAAAACGTTTGATTTTTGCTTCAATACACCCACACCCATTTCCTGAACCAGGATCAAGGAAACATTTTCACGTTTCAGGAATGCGCGCAATCGATTTCTCGCATAAAATTACCCCTAAAAAAGACATTTTTGCAAAAATTGTTTTCGGAAATGCTGCTGCAAAGTTTACCCCCTTTAATTCATGAGAATTTTCTTCATGATAGAAAACTTTTCACACAAAGTGATGGTCTATAAAGTTGTTCCTGAGATCACGAGATTAAATTGCTGATTCACACACGAGCTGTCGATCTAATACGATCTGACACGGAGGGGTGACAAATTCAATCCGCCAGTAGAAATTTTGTCAGATCACCGAATTAGTCAGTGATCCGAAATTGTCGGATCGAAAGTTACTCAATTTGTCATAAATTTTTCAGTGATTTTTTGATCCGAAATTGTCGGATCGAATTAGTATGTGCGATCTTTCTTTATCTTCAGAACATAATTTATTGATTAGATGTGCATTTACTATTCAGCAAACAGACATTTGTGCAATTTCCATGGGGCACCATCGCCCCCAAGAGCCTAACTCGGATTCTTATCAAATCCTATATGCAAAGACGTAACCAGAAATTTTGGAAGGGAGGCACATTACCTTGGTTTCCCAACGTGATTTTTTCGAATTTTTCAAAAAAATCATAAGGGTCCCCAATTCGGGGTAATTTTATGCGGGAAACACGTTGACGATGTTATTTTTGCGTAAAAACGCACTCCAATTTTTTAGAAAAAGTGCTTTTTTCTAAGCTGGAAATGCTCAGAAAATTACGATTTATTAAAAAAATGTCTAATTTAGCACATTTTTGTTGAAAAATGGGAAATTTAGGACAATTTTGGAAAAAACTTTAAGATAAACCAGTGAAAATTTTTTTGAGAAATGCATTTTTTCAGCTAATAAATGCTCAAAAATGAAAATTTGTGACGTAAAAAATAGCAGATTTTAGACATTTTTGTGTTGAAAATGTGAAAATTTGAACAATTTTGGTGGAAAATTCTAATGGGAGACCACTAGGATTTTAAAAAAAATTTTCAGCAATTTTGGGCAAAAACATAAGGGGGACCATCATAAGTTACCAATGGGGGGGGGGTAAAGTATATCTCTCACCACTCATCCTTGGGCCTTCCGCCTTTATAGTTATTCACCTATCCATCACGAGAGTTCATGTACTCTCCCCTTACAATTCATTCGTCATATAAATTTTTGAAAATTTTATCATGTACCCCCCTTGTACCCCCACCCCTCCCTCCTAAAAGGCCATTCATCCATCCATCTTGAGGGTCCAGTATATCCCCCCTACTGGTAAACTATGGGGACTATTATCTTTTTTTCAGTCCTTCGGCCTGTAAGGGGGCACTTGTAGTAATGGGTCGAAGTCGTGACTCGAAATCGAATGAAATCGGTCCTCAAAATTTTTTCTTTAGCTTTTTATGAAAAACGTCAAAAACAAAAATAACACAGAAATTGGGATAATATTTAAAGTTGTAATAAATATACTTGTTGTCATAAAAATGCTTATTTTTGTAATAAAAATACTTATTTTTGTAATAAATCTACTTATTTTTGTAATAAGAATAAAACTGAACTAAACACGTTTTAATCGAAGTTTTTCTATAAAATGATGATTCATTCAAATAAAAAATAAAACGGATGAGCAACAAATGGATGCTATTTTTATTTTTATTTAGACAGAAAATTGGAAGTAGTCACTTTTTAAGACCTAAATCTAAGCCCAAGGCCTAAGCATAAAGCCTAAGGCCTACGAAAAATTTTAGGCTCAAAAAAGTAATTTTAGGGCGAAAAAATATTAGGGCAGAAAAAAATATTTTTAGGGCGAGAAAAAAATATTATCCTTACAAAATTATTACAAAAATAAGTAAAAATATTACACGAATAAGTATTATCCCAGAAATTGTGTTCTACAACTTTTATTTTGATCACTTTTTATGAAATACATAGAAAAAAAAGTTACGAGATTTTGTGCCAAATTTCGTGACGAATTTGTCTTGTAATTTTTTTCTATATATTTTCATAAAAAGTGGTCAAAATAAAAAATTTAGAACGCAATTTCTGTGTTATTTTTTATAAAAAGTTAAAGAAAAAATTTCGAGTCACGATTTCGACTCGTCACTAGGCACCTGCCCCACACATGCACAAGCTTCCGTTTACGAAAGACATGTAGTAGTATTCGGCAAAAAATTGAAAAATATGTAGTATTCGGCAAAAAATTGAAAAATATGTAGTATTGGGCAAAAAATTGAAAAATATGTAGTATTTGGCCGCCGCTTCGCGGCGGTCAATGCTTTTTGCGTTATGTTGACCAAAAAAAAGGTCGCCAAATCAAAAAAATATGTAGTATCGAAAATTTTGACATAAGACTTTGTGCATGTGTGACCTGCCCCCTCGTTACTTCACTGATTCTTGGTGAAAAAAGTAAAATTTGGACTTTTTCGTTGGAAAATGGAAATTTTAGGGGGATAAAAATTTCAAAAATACATAAAAATAATAAAAAATGGGCTAAAATTTTAAAAATTCACATAAAATTAAAAAATAGGATAAAAATTTAAAAGATTCATTAAAAAATTTTTAAAAAGTTAAAATTTAAAAATCTTCTTTCTTGTTCATATTGGGTTGTTTAGAAAGTTCTGCGACTTTTTACATGATTTTTGAACCATACATGGGCAGCAGGTGGACCCCCAGGTGGACTTTTCAAAAAATCTACAACCCTCATGTGGTCTCTCTCCGATGAGGTCGAAAAAAGCGACCAAAAAAAAAGATTGACAAATTTAAAAAATATTTTTTCTCAAAAATAAATATGCTGCTCCAAGCAACCTACTTTTCGACTATCAATCCTCAATTTGTCGGCCTTCTGACCCATATCCTACATCTCCCTCTCCCCACAACCTCCCCCGCCTTACACCCCCCCCCCCAGGTGAAAAACCTGGAGCGTGCCCATGTATGTTTTGAACTCGAAAAGTTTTTTTCTAAAAATGAACTCTATAGGGGTAATTTTATGCGGCGAATCAATTGTGCGCATTTCCCGAAGCGTGAAAATGCTTCCTTGAATCAGGACCATTGTCCGGTTGATCGAGGGTTTGGTCTCGCTAGGGTTAACAAATTTTTTTGGTTGATTCAAAAAAAGTCGTCGAAGAAGAATACTCCCCATAGTTTTAGCCGTAGAATTTTTGCCTGCCATCTTTTTCTCTTGAAACACTACCTACTTATCCATACGGTCACTAAAATCATCAGATCAAACAGGCGATCATATGGCTCAGTAGGTAATGTTCATACATGAACAAGAGGGGGGAGGGGGACAAGCTACCTCGAGGCTATAATGTGTCGACCAAAAAAACGACCTTTTTTTAGCCTGAGGTAGTTTCTAGCCGGCTTCGCCACCCGAGGCTATATGAACTCCGAGGTTATAACGGCTTCGACACTCCGATGCTATATGAATTTTTAACTTTTGGCTCGATGCTACATGAGGGGGAACAGTCCCCCCATTGGTACCTCCTCTGGAAACAATTAAAATTTTTATTTTTGCCTTTTTAGCTTAGGTAACTGATCAGAAATGAAAACCTGTCTTCATCGCGCATTGGTAAAGCGTTAGCTTTGCTGTTGGAAAGGCGTAGATTCGATCTCTGTCACCGCCGAAATATTTTTGCTTTTTCAATAATGTGTCGATGGACCTGGTTGAGTAATAGGAGTTTGAATTTGAGGAAGGCTAAAAAACAAAATTATATAAAACTTATTCATAATTCATACATATTCAAGGGAAATCGTCTTACCTCAACCACTCATCCAGCGAAAATAATTTTGGCACATCCATCCACCCTGTCCAAAAATTCAAATTTGTTTGAAAAATAAAATTTTTGATGCGTCAAAAAGCAATTTTTAAACACATTTATCATTAAAAATATCAAACAATTATGTAGAAAATCAATTTTTTGATTGTCTTCCCCTCGTTGATCATTCATCCATCCATATTTTTTTTAAAGTTCCAAAATTAAAATTTTGGACATTTTTAGAGAAAATTTTGGTCATTTTGATGAAAAATAATAATGGGAAACCATTAGGATTTTTTTTTAAATTTCAAAATTTTTGGAAAAAATCCCGAAAATCGGGCGAGATCAGGTCCAGGATTCCCGATTTTGGGACCGGAATCGGGATCCCAAAACACAAAAATGGCCATTTTTGGGATCAAAATCGTTGGGATATCCCGATTTTGGGATCCCATCCACCCTACTCTAGAGGTAAAAACATGCAAGGAGTCAGAATTTGGCATTTTCGAAGCGGAAAACGCATCCCTGATTCAAGGAAGGCCTGTGTATTGAAGCGAAAACTCGCAAAAATTGCATATATCTCAGCCAGGACACGACTAAAAAAAGTCACTATTCAAGTGTTGTAGAAAGTGGAACCAACGATTAACAAAGTTATTATAAATATACGTTATACATGAGCACGTAAGAAGGGGTTGGCACTTTGATGAAGCGATCATAGGTCGGGAAGATGGGGGGAGGGGACCCCCGATGAGGTAGTCCACCCATCACCTCATTAAATTCGGCTAAGATTTTAATAAAAAAAAGAACCTTTTTTTAGTAGTCTTCTGACACCCAATTTTTATGGACCATCTCATATGTTCGGCGGGTTCATGCGGTGATCTCTCCCCTCAATTTTGGGTCCAGTGGGTCAGGAGGAGACTCCTTCCCTGCCGACCTATGATTCCGATCGCCTCAAAAATTATACCATTTGCCTGAATATTTGAGGTGATCCCCCTCAATTTTGGCTTTTTGAGTGAATCAATCAGGGGGTCGCACCCCCCCCCCCGTTGCCCACGTATGATTTGAAAATTGTTTTTGCGTTATTGAAACGAAAACCTGATTCATATTTTCGTTTCAATAATCCAAAACAGTTTTCAAATTGAATAATTTTCGTGTCATTTTATTTCTCATAGAGTTGTAAAAAGCTACAATGTTCATGTTATGAAAATTTAAAAAATTGATTTTTTCGCAACAAATTCAAAAATTTCAAAAAATTCTGGATTCGGATTCTGAATCCGAATTCTGATATGAATCCGGATTCTGAATCTAGATTCTGAATTCTGAATTTGGATTCTGAATCCGGATTCTGAATTCTGATTCTGAATCCGGATTTTGGATTCGGATTCTGAATATGAATTCTGGTTCTCAATCTGGATTCTAAATAAGGATTCTGAATTCAGATTTTGGATTTGGATATAAATCCGGATTCTGATCTAGATTCGTATTCTGAATCCGAATTCCGATGTTACAAAAAAAGTAAAACATGTTACACGAAAAAATATTTTCGTAGTCAAATCGACGAGTTCGTATTCATCAAGCCTTTTGCTCTTTGAACGCTTATGTTATGACTAGCACTATTGTGTAATGTTTGGGACACTGTTATTCAATAAATCATAGAAAACGGCTGCTTGTTCTCTTATCTTGGTCAATTCAATTTTATTTCTGGCACGTGTAGGCTTTTTAAGTTCATCCTATCATGATATTGGGGGTTACACTTCAAATAACAAAAGTATCAGTAAGATGAAAGAGATTCGGACTGCCAGTAACTGAAGCAAAGCCGCCTTTTTTACAAAAAAGTATCAGTCAGATGAAAGAGATTCAGTGCATAATGTTCCTCATTATTTTCGCTTACTTGTCTTCATTTTATTGGTCTCTCATCAATCGTTGCAATACTCACGTTATCATTTTACTCGTTTTATTCAAATTTAAACTTGCGCGAGTATTAACACGGAAAGTCTGATTTATTGTAATATTGTAAAATAAAGTGAAAGATCGACTGATTGTCGATGCAACTAAATCTTAGAAGTTCAACAGCAATTTAAACAACTACTTTTTGATCTTGTAAGTTGCATTAGCGATCAGTAGAATTTTGTGCATTGTAAATTGGAATCTTTGGGATAAATTTATAAAAGACAACTTTTAGTTTTGTTGAAAGTTTTACTGGAATAAAGTTTTATTGTTTCTCGTCACTTTTCTTGAAAATTCGGGAAACTTTTACTGTCAAATGGACCCAGCACGCTCCCACTTAGCACATCAGCCTGCCAGTAACTGAAGAAAATCCGCCTTTTTTACAAAAAGTATTTTTAGTAGGCTATCAAATGACTTATTCAAAATATACATTCTAATCTAAAAATCCCAATAAGTCATTATTCAGATGCAATGACCAACGTTGAGCTTATTTACAACTAATCAAAAAAATATTCATAAGTCTTCATTTAATCATCTCAAAATGCCTGGTCGTTTACGTAATTTATAGAGAAGATACAATGTTTATATGAGAGAAGCCACGGATGTTCTGGATTATTTGTTGTTCAAAATGTAGCTTTTTATAGTCAAGAACAGACATTTACAAATATTTTCTTATATATTCTAGGAATTCATATCATACGACTTTGAATTCACTGACGAATTTATCTATTTAAGGCTTGCAAGATTTTTTAAAAAGCCAACATTTTTTTGTTGCTCCACTATCTCAATTTACCAAGTTACCCTATTAATTTCGGTCTGTAAAGTTATGCTCATTAAAGCTAATCTTTCAATTAGTATTATGATTTTATTAAAAAAAAGGTTGACATTTGTCATTTCTCCACCCATCAAGGAATCATATATCAAAAGACATTGGAAAATTTTCGAACAAAAAGAACCTAATTAGACAAATTAGATTTTTAGAGTACATTTTTCTTCATAATAAAAACGTGATTTATTGTGCTTTGAATCTTTTTGATGTTTCTCACGAAAACTGAATAGTAAAAATTTTTGAATTTTTCTGAAACACCCAATCAGAATTTCATTGTTGAAAAAAATCTCACAAGAGCTAGTTATTCAAAAGATTTTTACCTAATTCTCGAGATAATTTTCTTAATTTTCGAGAAAATTCCCTTATGAAAAGGATGTTTGTTAAACTTTATGTTTGTTATGAATTTTCAATGATATTTAAGAAATATAAGGTTTGTGTAGTTTATTTTTTGCTTGATAAGAGGTACCTAGTTTTTGCTCATTTTTGACATTTTTATAGGCTATCTCGCCAAGTCGAGATAGCTCTAATGTCTAAATGGATATTCCATTTGAATCGTAATATAACTCATCTTTGCCGATAAATCATATAAAGTGGGGTACCTAGCGTTATCGCGCTCGGAGGGGAGAGGAGATTTTCCGATTCGAGCACTAAGTCATCCACCCTTCTCCGATTGCTTCCTAATGCTTCCGAGCGTTTATTTGTAAAAATTTTTTAAACATATTTTAAAATTTTTTTACGAATTTTTAAAAATTTTAACCTATTTTTAAATTTTTTAAAAATTAAAAAAATTTCAACCCATTTTTTAATTTTGTAAAAATTTTAACACTATTTTTACCACTTTGAACATCACTACCTATACCCCTCCCCCCCCCCCCGCATTTTTAGTCTTGCGACCTTTTTTTGATCGTCAGGCATTTCTTGAAAAAATGGCATTTTTGGGAAAAATGATTATAAATGGTATTTTTGGGATCGAACCCCTTCTCACATTTTTTCGAAAATTGCTCCTATACCCTTCCCACAGTTTTTCGAAAATATACACCCCTTGTCCATGTATGAAATTTTACTTAAATTTTATTGAGTTAGTGGTGCCAAAACATTGTGTCCCAAAAAAGCTCGTGTGGGTATAAACGGGTAAAATTAAACGAAGAAAAACGGAAGTGCGAAAAAATAGCCAAATTGTTTCTGAGGATAGCCTCTCGAAGAACATAAACACCGAATCTTAATAACACCGGATTTTCTAGGAATTTTTTGAAAACTTCCTTTTTAGATCCAAAACAAACAGATTGGATTTGCACAATTTTCATTACTTTTACGTGCTTTTGTTAAAAATGAATTTCAGGCCTTGTTTTCAAATAAATTTTCAAGTCATTTGTACTTGAGCAAAATATAAAGATGGTTGTTGGTTATTGACTTGATGGCATTTTGAAAAGGGATGATGTAATAAGAATGGATTAAGATAGTCAAGATTACTCCACTTGGCTTCTATTTCCATTAGTCTTATTAGATAGTAATTTATTGACTAGTGGAATTTGAGTGGTAATTGTGACAAATTTTTTGTTTTAAAGGATTAGACAGTAATTTATTTATTATGGCATTTTGAAAAGTCCAGTTTGCGATTACTTCTCGAAGAAAATTTTTTTGAAAAGTATCATTTTAGGGTAATTTTGCTATAAAAAATCAATTGTGCATAGCGCCTTAGCGTGAAAATGTATCTTTTAATCTGTTTTTGTTAAAAGTATCAAAAATCAGCTACCAAAGAGGGTGCACGCCCAGTATGCTTCTCAAAAAAATTTTTCTCTCCAAATTGGCTGATTTTTGGTACTTGGGGGTTTTCGGGCACGAGAGATCGATTGCCGCAAGTCCCGAGTTCCGAAAAAATTTACATGACCCCCTATCGGGGTACTCCATGTTTGAAAACCCCCGAGTACCAAAAATCAGAAATTTGGAGCCAAAATAAAAAAGTTGAAAAATTGATTTTTTAACATGGGGCACCCCTATAGGGGGTCAAAAAAACTTTTTGGAACTCGGAACTTTCGGCAATCGATTTCTTGTACCCGAAAACCCCCGAGTACCAAAAACCAGTCAATTTGGAGAAAAAATTTTTTCGAAAAAGACCATCCCTTGGTAGTTGATTTTTGATACTTTTATCAACAACAGGTTAAATGATGCATTTTCACGCTAAGGCGCTATGCGCAATCGATTTTTCATTTCATGAAAATTACCTTAAAATGGTATTTTTCAAAAAAAAAATTTTTCGAGAAGTGGTCGCAAACTGGATCTCCTTTAATGAACTTTTGCTTTGGATAAAATGGTTACTATTATATGCGTATACGTCGTTTTTTCGAGAAATCACGGGCTCAGGGTTTTGAAGAAGAAGAAAAAATACGTAATGTTTCAAAATGCTACTTCTTCTCCGCCAAGTTAACGGATTTTTGAGAAATTTTTTCGCAAAAATGAAGAAGAAATCTATCTCTACAACACCAAGGTCTCCGATTTTGCAAATTTTGCTTTTTTGTGAATAAAATGTTAGTGTTGTAGAGTTAGATTTCCTCTTCATTGTTGCGAAAAACTTTCTCAACAATTTGTTAATTTGGCGGAGGAAGATTAGCATTTTGAAACATTACGTATTTTTCAGAAAAATTTTCTTTACTTTTATTGCCTGATTTTCAATATTAATTTATTATTGAAACGAAAATTAAACAATTTTTTGTCTAAATCCTGAGCTCGTGATTTCCTGAAAAAACAACCTATAACTATGTTGACGTCTGGATTATACATAGGCAGGGGATTCATTAATTTTTCGAAAAAGTACACAAATCCTTGACGTAGCAAAAGGAAAAACTCACAACCTTTTGATGATTTTTAATTAAAAAAAATATTTGATACAATTTTTTCTTTTAAAAAATTTAATTGAAAATTTATTTTGACTTTTTGTTAGTCTTGTTACGTTGTATGCGTAAATTTTGTGACATGTTTTCAACTTAAAGGAGGAAGTGTACTTTGTGCTACATCTCGAAAAAAATTCATTTTCACAAACCCTATTGTGAGTAATTTGATGCGAGAAATCGATTGCGCGCATTCACGAAGCGTGAAAATGCTTTCTTGACCCTGGTTCAGAGAAAATATAGATTTTTCAACCTTTTTTATACTAGTATTTGGTTTGAAAAGACGTTTCTTCATCAACAAGCTTTGATGGAGCAGTGACAAAAGCGGCTTATTGGTCACAAAGGTCGCACAAAGGCGGATTCGAATCTTCAAGTTTTTAAAAGTAAAAACCGAAAAATTTTGCGATTTTTACTTGTGCAAAAAATTTGGATACAAACGGGATTTGAACCCGCGATCTTTGTAACCAATAAACTGCTGCTTTGTCACTGCACCACCGAGACTTGTTGATGGAGAAACGTCTTTTCAAGCCAAGTAATGGCATTTTGTGGTTCAAAAAACGAACTTTTTTCCTGAATCAGAAAGCGTTCTCATATTTTGATAATGCGCGCAATTGATTTCCCGCATAAAGTTAGGCCTAGAAAGATCCTTTTTAGAAAAATTTTTTTCGTGTTTTTTTAGAGAATACGCCATAAATGTTACTCCCCCATCAGTTCTTAAAAAATTTTCGCGTTAAAACACAATTCTACTCTGATTTTCAGGATCAAACTTTATTTTTCAAGCTTTGGAAATGCGCACAATCGAATTTTTTGTCTAGAAATTACTCTCAAAAGTTGATTTTTAGAAGAAAATCGAAAAAAATTTTTGCGTTGAAACGCAGTTCTACCCTGATTTTCAGGGTATAGAAAATTGGAAACTTTTTTTCGTTTTTTCGAGAATTCGGCTATAAATGTTACGCTCCCTTTAATATATGACTAAATGCACACATAACAAAACACAGCTATGTTGTTCATACATCCACTCTTTGTTATATGAATCTAAAATCAAGTTAAAAACGGAACTTTTTCACAACGATATTTAGACACTTGGGAACAAAGGAAACAAAGAAAAGAAGCTCTCGAGTGAAGTTCTTTCTAATGAACTTTAGTTAGTTTCAGTAATGAGCATCGGGATTAGTACTTGTTCGCGATTTTTATATTTATCTTTTAAAGGACCAGACCGGTAGAAAAAAATTGTCATCTTTGTGTATATTCTAAAAGTTCATGAAAAATGAAACATTTTTTGTTTTTATGGCATGTTTTGAATCATTGTAGTTTTCGAGATAATTGCGTGTGAAGTTGACCATTTTTGAAATTTTGTGTATTACAACGAAAACATGTACTTGATAGTTTTTCTCTGAATCAATACTTATTTATAGAATAGATGGACTCCAACTCCAGTGACATTTATATTCCAGAAGAAATCTATTCAGAACTTTCAAGCCTCATAAATGGACCTTTGATCTTATTGGTCGTAATTTTCGGTCTATTTTTCAACAGCTATGCAATTTGCATATTAAATTTGCGAATGCTTTCAACAAAAGGATTTCTAAAAAGTTTGACACTACGGTATAGCTCGTCCTTGTGCGATTCTGATCATGGAAGCTCCACTTCGAAGAGGAGAAGAAAGAGGAGGCCGAGGATTTATATTCACTTTTTATGGCTGACTTTTTGTGACACGGTATTATTGGTTTCGTCAATGTTTATGTATGCTGTTCCTACAATTTTCGATTGCTATAACACGCAATATGCTTTGACAATACCATTTTGGTAAGTGAGTTATCACGGCTAGCATCACATTATATTGAGTGAAATTTTTGGCATTGATAATAAAAATTTCGTGAGGAGTTCAACTTTCTCAATCCAGGGACAACTCCACATAAGGTCTCAGTATGGTATGGTCGTGGTTCAATTTCAGTCATTTTTGCTGTTCCCGATCCGTCGTTGTATCTGTTCTGACGCAGCCCTTGTCGCCTTATGGGGTCGTCATACGGGGTCGTATGGGAAAACGAGGCCTAATTCATAGGTTGACCATTTTTATAGTGCAAGATAAAATTTTCTGTATGCTGATCTATGGGGAACATTTTTCCTAAAGTATAAAAATTCCTAGAAACATAATGAGCTCATAATCCCTTAATTGAAGGAAATTAAAAGTCATCTTTTATTTTGAAAGCTTTCCCTTAGGATTAAGCATTGAGGTGATTAAGCTTTAAATTGGTTCCATAGACAAGGAACTATAATTTTGATATGATCGTCGACAATCATATGAAAACATAATTAAACTTCCTCTTATGAAGGGCCATTTTAAATTATACCATCTTCTTCTAATTTTAATTCCTTTTAAGCCTATACCCTACCCCATACCTGGGCTGAGAAGTTCATATTTTTCAAAAATTTCTTTCTCCATGTATACCCTACCCCATATCTCCCACATATTTTTTATCCTTTTACTACGCCGAACATATAGAAGAAAAAAAATTAAAAATAGCTTTAAAAAAATTAAATTATTCCAAATTTAGGTACACCATGTGCAACTTCACCTTCTCCGCCAGTGTCTTTCTCATGCTAGCCCTAATGTTTGAACGGTACCGAACACTATGCTGTCAATTTTCAACCGCAGTTTTGGCTCGTCACTCATCTGCAAAAACTGTCCACCTCACCTTAGCTATGGTCACCATTTTCTCTCTTTGCTACTCCATTCCAAGATACTTCGAATTTACCGTGAAATTCAATTCTGATCATCATCTCTACCTCACCATTCCAACATCTCTGATGACCTCGAAAATTTATATCATCGGATATAGGATAGTTGGTGGAGTATTATTTTACTCAGCTTGTCCATACATCCTAATTTTTATCATGTCTTTCAAAGTGTGGAAGAAGACCACCGAAGCATACCATGAAAGAGCTCAAATGAAAGCACCATCAATAAGAGAAAGAGAGAATCTGAATTCCGAGAGAATTTTCTTTGCAATCACGACAAAATTCTTAATCTCTAGGCTAGCAGCAACGCTGTTTGATATTCTAGAACACTTGTTAGGTGCTCAAGCATTTGTTGAGTCGCCTTTTGCTATGCTATGTGTTCATGTTAATAATTTAGTTGTGGTGATTGCTAGTATATTGAATTTTTTTATTTTCTTCGGTTTTTCCTCGTCTTTTAGGAAGTCTGCTGTTTCCTTGATTACTTTTGGGTCGAGTTGATGTTTATAGACAAAAAGTTTATTGTCACGGGTCTTTTAAAATACCTCTCCATACGGGGAAAAAAGTGGCATACACAATAACGGGATGAACAAGAATAAGAGACAAAAACGAGGTGACAAGAACGGGGCGATTTTTTTCTTCAGATCCCAGTTCCTTTAAGGAGTTTTTAGATAGCGTAAAATATTGAATCCTTTGTGAATCCGCTCTTCTATTCTTAAATATCTGTTACCGTTTTATCTGAAAATCAGTTTTATCTGAAAGAATTTACGCTTTATCTTGGCTTAGGCCTAGGCTTCAGTCTAGACTTAGGTCTAGGCTTAGGCTTAGACTTAAGTCTAAGCTTAGGTTTAGGTCTAGGCTTAGATTTAAGCTTAGGTCTAGGCTTAGGTCTAGACTTAGGTCTAGGCTTCGGTCTAGACTTCGGCTTAGGTCTAGGCTTAGGCTTAGGCCTATGCTTAGGCTTAGGTCTAGGCTTAGACTTAGGTCTAAGCGTAGGCCTAGGCTTAGGTTTAAGCCACGATAAATCGTAAATTCTTTCAGATAAAACTGATTTTTAGATAAAACATAAGGATATCCCCTTATTTTTTTGTATATGTGAATTTTGTTAAACTGTAACATATCTATTTTGTAAATAAATAAATTGTAATTATCAATAAATAAAAATTTTTTATCAATTACAATATTTTACATAACCATGATAGATGGTTCTTTAACCCATAGGTTTTTCTTGAACTTGTCCATAAGGCTGTGGACTTTCAAAAGAATCGAGATTCGATGGATCATCATACATATGTTGTATATGTGAATTTTGTTGTACAACAACTTCTTGATTTTCATAAGCACTATAATTTGTCTGCTGTTCATACAATGGTGGTGGTTGAGGAGGCTGTATATGCTGTGGTGGATGAGATTGATAAATAACTTGAGGATAACCAATTTCTGGTTGGCTATATACCATTGTTCTTACTCCGAACCTATTTGCCTCTATTTCATCTCGTATAAATTGATAAGCTCGAAAAACTACTATCCAAGCATATGAATAAAGTGTTAAGAAAAGGAATAAAATAATTGCGATGGTGATTAATACTACTCGATATTCTAAAAAAAATTTTGGAGTGGGGTCATAACTAATAGCTCCGAATTTTCGGGGGCCCAGCCAAAAATTTTAAAAATCATAAGGATCCCCTTTACTTTTTTTCGATAATTTTCCAAAATTTTGGACAAAAATATAATGGGGAACCAAGGCAATTTTTTTCGGTTTTTCAAAAATCACCTTGGTCTCCATTTGTTTTTCGCGCCGACTGGCGCAAAAAATATTTTTGTTGAAAATCGCTATTCTGTTCATACGTTTAAGCTGAAAATGCTCAGAAAATTATGACTCTTGACGAAAACAAGTCAAATTTGCGACCTTTTTTTGTTGAAACATCGGAATTTTAGGTTGAAGCATTCAATTTTGATAAAATCCTTAAAGAGGGGGGGGTAACAATAGCAGCCCGTTCTCCGAAAAATTTTTATAAAAAATACATTCCTAGGGGTAATTTTATGCGAGAAATCGATTCCGCGCATTCCCGAAGCATGAAAATGCTTCTTTGGCCTTGATTCAGGGAATGGGATGGGTGTATTGAAGCGAAAATCAGACATTTTCGGATTTTTATGAGAAAATAGTCGATTCTTAGGTTTTTCTAGGCGGGAAATCGATTGCGCACATTCCCGAAGCATGAAAACGCTTCCTTGACCATATTTTA
This sequence comes from Acrobeloides obliquus, assembly GCA_034698545.1. Lineage (NCBI taxonomy): Eukaryota > Metazoa > Nematoda > Chromadorea > Rhabditida > Cephalobidae > Acrobeloides > Acrobeloides obliquus. The sequence goes on along the minus strand of JAQGBS010000330.1, from coordinate 6,302 downwards.
GGGACTGTCAATGTCGGGACGCAATTATTAGCGCACATATGTCGGGTGCACAAATTTCGGGGCGCAATATTAGCGCTCATATGTCAAGTGCGCAAATGTTGTTGTGTAATTATACAGCGCAAATGTCGGGGCGCAAAAATTGGGTGCTCCAAAGTCGGGGTGCGCAAGTGTCGTTGCGCATATGTGAGGGCGCAAAAGTCCTTTTCTCTTCAATGCGCGTATGGGCCTGGGCCATATAACAATTACCATTTCTAGTAAGTTTGACATTCGTACTCAAAACATCATAGTCATTGTTAGGTAAAACAATAGCGTAAACTATGTAGAATATAGCAAGAAGAAAATACCCAATTATTTCAATGCCCTAAATATCTTTTTTGGCTAACAATGTGCCCGGTCCTCATCAAAACTTTACCATCACTAGTGGGGCAGGCCACTATGGGGGCTATATTCAATCTTTGTAGATCCCCGACACAAAATCCTAGCATTAGAGGCTGTCCTTAAATTACGTTTGCAAAAAGTTGGATTTCGGACCCCCCCCCCCCTCCTCCCTCCATTAGTTTTTTTCCTCGAAAAATCTTAAAATTTTAATGGAGCGTTAGATTTTCAGAGACCCCCCCCCTGCCCCTCTTGGCAAACGTAATTTAAGAACAGCTCCTTAGAAGAATAGGTGGATAGGGGAGGATCCCCCCCCGCGCTAATTTCCAAAAATTAGCGGGGGGGGGGATCAAACAATGGTTTAAAAATGCCAAAAAATTCGAAAAATTTTCCAAAAATTAAAAATTTGTAAAATAATTAAATTTCTTTTATTAAAACAAATGTAATTTTTGTTGGAAAAATGGCAAATTTTGTCATTTTTGGTGGAAAATTTTTTTGGGAAAAACATAAGGGTTTACCATTATTTAAAACTTCGGCCGAATTAGCGGAAGGGGGTCAGGCCTCTAAGAGCGGATGTGGGATTTATAAATGAACCCTTATCCACCTATGATTAAGAGTCATTTGATGTTTCGAAACTTGACATTTCTAAACTTTTTTCTCCGGAAATACAAAGGCAATCCTGATAGTTTTGGTGTCGTTAGAAAGCTAAATTTCGTAGCAATCGAATGACACTAAAATTATGCCACCACTCTGTCTGGTTGTGGAGATATTGCATAATTATTAAAAAATGTCGAAAAAACTGACATTTTTTTTACTAATTATGCAATAACTCCTCAGCCAGAAAGAGTTATGGCATGATTTTGGTGTCATTTGATTACTACGAAATCCAGCTTTCTAACGTCGCTAAAACTATCAGGATTGGTTTTGTAATTCCGAAGAAATTATCACAAACATAAAAAAGTTTCGAAATATCAAACGATTTGATTAGGAGGGGCTGGAATTTTGTTCTCTTCTCTCATCTCGCCATAAAACTCACCTCAAGTACTAAAAACGGTAAAAACATCCATGATTTTTCTTGTTTATTACCATATATAACTAGGCCACAAATAGCAATTGTAATAAATAACGGAAATGCATTATACCAGCTGATTAAAAACCAACTTCCTACAAGTGCAATTAATGAAATTCCAGTTATGACCCAAGCTAGTATAACTGCACCTTGCTAAAATTTTTCACAATAAATTCATAAAAATTCACAAAAACCTTACTCTAACATGTCTACTTCCACATCCACATTGATATTTTGGATCATCTGCAGCCATTTATAGGCATAGAAAATCGTTAGCGAAAATTAAATTTTGTATTTCTCCAAAAATTTTGTTAAGGATAAGAGTAAATTTTATTTACAAGAAAGTTCTGTATTTGGCCTTTTGCAATCATGCCATGTACCTTTAAAAACCTTATTTATATAGATCGAGAAAAAAATGATAAGCAATTCATAAAAGGATCAGCGAAAAGTTGAATCACTCCGAAATTACTTTTTATGGTGCTTATATTTCTAGGAGTCCTCCTACATGAATATTGATTTTATATGTTTATGTGTACAATCATGCGCTTTGCTTATTATCAATATAGCGGTGTTGACTCAAGTGTGTGATGTCATTTGTATTATAGTCAAAAGAGCCGAATAAAATGGACCGATTAAAAATTGAAAATTTTTAAAAAAATTCCTGTTTCAGGATCAATGAAGCATTGAATACGCACAATCGATTTTTGCATAATTTTACCCCTATATAGACTGTTTTGACAAAAAAATTTTTTGAGAATAGTTCCTTTTTAGTACCCCCTTTAAAGGGGGAGTGCAAATTAGAGCTCTTTCTCCAAAAAAATTTTTTTTGAAAAATGACATTCTAGCGATAAAAATAGGGTGAAAAATCAATTGCGCGTTCTGCCAAATAGCGAAAACGCTTTCTTGACCCTGATTCAGGGAAAGGATACGTATTTACGTAAATAAATTGATTTTCGATTCAATACACCGATTTTTTTCCTGAATCAGGGTCAAGGAAGCGTTTTCACAATTTGGCAGTGCGCGCAATCGATTTTTCACCCTATTTTTAGCCTCAGAAGGTCATTTTTCAAAAAAATTTTTGGAGTAAGGACCCTAATTTGTACCCCCTTTAAAGCTCTATACTATATGATCTTTTATGCGATCATAGACCACATAATTTGTATTAGTCGAAAGTTTAAAAAAAGACTTTCAAAATTAGTTATTCTTAAACAACATAGATCAAAATAGTCAAATATGCACGACTTACCGTTTCCGGTACAGGGATTCAATTATAAACACAATTCTATTACACAACTTTATGCAGGTGCAAAATTCACTTTATTAAGCACGTAAAGTTTTAAAAAACGCTTATGTTTAGTCTTCGGTTGTTGCATTTCTACAAATTCGTGTTTTCATACCGATACTTTAATTTAAAAAACTTCTATTAAAAGAAAACGTCTAAAATGTATAGTTCTGAATTTGTTGACCCACCCCAATTTTTGAATACAATTTATACCTTGTTTATGACATTAATTTTTGGTTTAACAACATTAGTATTTATGATTCTTATTTGGGCTATACTTCTAAAATCTCCACAAGAGATGAAAGGCTATAAATGGTCAATTTTATCTTATGTTATAAATATTTTTGTTGTTCAAGCATTGTTTGGGCTGTTACAACCAAGATTTTTTCTGAACTCTTCTGCAGCTTTTGCTGTTCTAGGTAAGCAAAAAGCCCCCCCCCCTCCCACCATATACTTGGGCCAAAAGTTTTCATAACAAGTAATATTTTATATGTAGTTATGATTAGAGATCGACACATGAAAAATTTTTTCGGAAATTTTTTGATAAAAGTGTCCAAAATAAGTATAGAAACAACTTTAGTTAAGATCGTTGGCAAATTTTCGAGTAAAAACTCGAGAAAAATGGGAAAAAATGGTAAATTCGATGTCACCACAACCATAATTTAAAGGGAGTACCGTTCGCAGCCCTATCTCCGAAAAAAATTTTTTTAACAAGTAACCCCCTAAGGGTAGTTTTATACGGGAAATCGATTGCGCCCATTCCCGAATCATGAAAATGCTTCTTTGATCCTGATTCAGGAAAGGAATCAGTGTATTAAAGCGAAAATCAAACATTTTCGGATTTTTATGAAAAAATCTTCGGTTCTTAGGTTTTTCTAGGCGGGGAATCGATTGCACGCAATCCCGAACCGTGAAAACACTTTCTTGACCCTGATTCAGGGAAGGGATCGGTGTTTTGAAGCGGGTCACCTATCAAAATTCGAAAACTGATTCAGGACCGCTTGTACAATTTTGTCAAGGGTTTAGGCAATGTTAAAACAAGTTTTTTTTCTGAAATTTTTTAACAAAAATGTCTAGAATAATATGCAGAATATTTGTACATATGTACTTTTTTGTTCGAGTTATAGCTTTTTGAGATATTTCAATTTTACTGCTATTTTTTACTGTTTTTAGTAGAAAAGTATCGATTTTGTAGGGGTCAAAAGTATCCAAAATTTGTCGATTTGCATAAAAATTTTGTTACAGTCTTGTAGAGCAACACTAAAAATACTATTTAAAAAAAAATTCGAAAAATTGAGAGGGTCACTTGCGCCCCATTTTTTGAGGCCATTTTTTAAAATATGGTGGTCTCTAGTTATGATCTCATAAATTTAATGAGCATATTTAAAGGAGCATTATCAACGGCTTCGGTTTTTCAGACCGTGACCCTCTTTTTGATATTTTGTGTTATACCAGAACAATATTTATTCACCACATATCGAGACAGGGAGAGTTCCATAGTTAGTCGAGAAAATAGACTAAAGGAAAAGCTTACCCACGGACTAGTTGAGATGTTAAGGAGGAACAGCCATCTCTCGATAGACTATAAACTCTCACATAAACGATATACAGGGTGTTCTAAAGTTCGTATTAATTTCATGAGAATTTTCTTCATGATAGAAAACTTTTCACAAAAAGTGATTTTCTACAAAGTTGTTTCTGAGATCATGACGAACAAATATGTAGAACATCACTTTTTGTGAAAAGTTTTCTGCCATGAAGAAAATTCTCATGAAATCGTCGATGATTTTTTGGAAATAGGCTTACAACTCGATTATTGGTGAATTTTTTAATATTTATCTGAAAACCGAAGCCGTTGATAATGCTCCTTTAAGAGGCAATATCTGGAAAAGTCATGTAGGTGGAGGGAGTTTTGGAATTTGTATTTCGGGAGGCAAGGACAAAAGTTGTTCCCCTGTCGAAGAAGACCGAACTTCCCAGAGCAAAAAAATTTATCTTTGACCTTCCAAAGTCATTCCTTCCCTGTTTCACTAGGTACATATTTTACATTAGGAGGCATTACCGAAATTTTTCCTATCGATATGAGAGAAATTGGGTGTTATTTATTATGTTTTTTACTGTTGCTAGCTTTTCAAAGCACCTATCAATTAAATTTCCTATTTGTATACCGGTTTGCTCAAACTACAGACAACGATTTCTTGCAAAGATTTTTGGAGAGGCCTAGAAACAAAATCATATGCTTTGTGCTAGCTTCATTATTTCTCTTTTTTGGAATTGCCTTACCTAACCATTTAAACAGGATGACACCAGCTCGTTTAAAAGAATATTTTTATGAACACAATTTTACTTTGATTACAGAAAAATATCCAGAAAGAGTTATTATTGGATTGGAGGTGAAGTTTTTAATTAATATCTAAGCTATGTACATATAGAAACCCTCCATTAATCACACTCCTTACACCTCACTCCCAATATAGCGCGTTTCTATAGCTCAAGATCTAATCATGGCTGTATTGAAACGAAAATCAAAAAATTTTGAAATTTCTCTCTTAAAATCATATTTCTGGGGGTAATTTCATGCGGGGAATCGATTGCGTGCATTCCCGGAGGTTAAAAATGCCTTCTTGATCCTGATTCAGAGAAATAAGAATGTGTATTGAAGCGAAAATCCAACATGTACTAATTTTCCTGAATCAGGGTCAGGGAAGCGTTTTTAAGCTTCGGGAATGAGCGCAATAGATTTCCGTCATAAAATTACCCCTAGATAGCCGGTTTTCCGGCTAAAATTCGAATAATTTACATTTTCGCTATAATACACACATCTTTTCCCTGAATCAGGATCAGGGAAGCGTTTTCACGCTTCGGGAATGCGCGCAATCAACCCGATTCGAGAATTTCCCGATTTTGCGAGATGGGAAAAATTTTCCCGCTAACCCTACTCGGAATGCGTCCATTCATCTCTAGTCGACTAGATTCTTCTCTCTTTGGTGAATGAGTTGAGTGTACCTTGAACAGGTAAATGTCTCTTTGAACCTTAAGTGCACCTTGCATCAAGCTTCTACGCAGAGCTAACGAAGGATTCTTTTTCTACTGCACTTATCACAAAATTTAACTAAAAACTATGCCTTTTATTTGCTTCTTTTATAACTAGTTTAGTATTTTCCTAACATTGAACTTATATCAATTGTTCTATTTGGCGCAATCACTAGTTTGAATATCTCATATTCAACCATGAAAATATATCAAATTTTTAAATCAAACAGAAACATTTTGTCACACAATACCTACAAGCTATTTCGGAACCTTATCTGTGCACATTTATTGGATTTATTTGTCTATTTTAATATTAATTCATTAATTGTGATGATAGGAATATGTTACATAGTTTTTCCAACATATATGATAATTGTAGCTATGATGGTATTTATGTTGCTTGGAATTTGGCCACTAGCGACTGAATTGGTCCTGCTTTTGTTTATTGGCCCATATAGGAGGTATAAGGCGGTGTGAGACTTGCGGACGAAGACTTGCGGACGGGACATTTGCGGACGAAGACTTGCGGACGAAGACTTGCGG
>JAQGBS010000329.1:0-23270 GCA_034698545.1 Acrobeloides obliquus | reverse complement strand
GTCGGCATGTATAGCTCATAAACGAGCATATAACCTTTTTGTTTCTTGAATCATAATTTTTCTGCTTTGTGTAATGCTTAAAATAAGGCAAATTTTGGTACTACTCTGGATTAGGGGGCCAAAATGAGGCACTAGGAGCGGAGTTCATTTTACGGAAGTTAGATTCGCGAATCTAACTTCCGCAAATCTCACTTCACTTTTCAACTTTTTGAAATTTTATGCAAAAAATCCATTTTGGGGTAATTTTGTGCGAGAAATTGATTGCGCACACTCACAAAGCGTGAAAATGCTTCCCTGATCCGCATACGTGAAAAAATTTTTTTCGATTTTGAGTCAATTTTCATACATCATTCGCTAAAATGGTAGGGGAATTTCCAGAATCGAAGAACGAAAGAAAACGATGACCTTTCAAAGCAAAGGACTCGTTTTCACGCTTCGGTAATATGCGCAATCGATTTCTTGCATAAAAACCCCTCCGAGAATTTTTTCGATTCCAAAACCCTGACATTTTGACCCCCTAATCCAAAGCAGTGCCCAATTTTTAAATTACAGGGTTTCTCAATTGTTAATTTATAAGCATAAACTTACAAATCAAAAATATGAAAGGTAAGCTTTAAAACGAACAGTCCTTATTTTCTCAACAATTTTCAGTTATTGCTTTTTTGCTTTTGGAATTGTTGGCACTAGTGTTGGCTAGAAAGTTTCCTTATAATAAACATAGTATAATGAGCAAAAATGAATCGATGTCGATGAAATGTTTAACCGAAGCAACCGAACCTTTGAGATCAAAGTTTAACGATATTGACCAATATTGTCCTCAAGCTAAGATCATTAAGGAGAATACTCAGGAGAATGATTTTTTGGAACATTGCGGGTAAGATCTTGATGTTTAAAGGACCCCTCCACTTGTAGGAAGTTGATTCCATGTGATAGAGCAGGTGTCCCCCTAGAGAGCCGAAATTTAAAAAAATTCTCTTACATAAGAGCCCCCTTTATGTTTTTTGCCATTTTTGGGCAAGTGCACCCTAGCCGACTCTTCTGTCTACGCCACCGGGTCCGGTCCACCCTTACTTTTACAAATCCAAGTGAACCAAATGCCCCTCAGTTTTCCTGTTAGATAAGCTTATAATATTTAGTCCATGTTCATATCAAATCAATAAAATAATAAAGTGAACATAAACAAGTCAAACACCATCGATCCATTCCATTTAAGCAATTGAGTTAGCGTTTTTCTAGATCCAACCGAGGCCCTATCAAAATGGGACCTTTCATTAAAGCTTAAAACATCGATAAAATAAAAAATTTTAGAGCTGTTCATAGCAGAATGTTTCGCTGTATTCGAAATTTGTACATTCAATATGGATGTAATCCATTGGATTGGCGAAATATATGCAAAATATCTACAGATTCTCATTGGATGGTATGTAAATCGAATGAAGTATCGGCCAAAGAATGCTGTAATTCGGTTAAAAGATTCTGTGCTGAAAGCTTTGAAATTCCAAGAAATAATCATGTCAAAGACGCCACACCACCTCAACAAGAATTCTATCAAGAAACTAATCGAGAACCCCAAAATCATGAACTTTCAAAACAAATAATTGAGCTACAACAACAGCTTTTTGAAGTCCAGAGAAATCAATTCAAGAAAATTTTACAAAATCAGCTTCAATCAAACGAAAATAGCTTCTTCAAATATAATTCTGACGCTTTTCAAAAAAATCAAGAATTTCCACAACAAATCCTAGAAATGCAAAAGAAAATCTGGGAATTTCAAGAACAAGAATTCCCCGACATATTTCAAGAGGCTCAACGGCAATTTGAAAATGCCAGACATCATTATCCAAGTTTACTAAAACAAGAAGTTTCAGATCATATATTTGAAATGCAAAAGCGAATGTGGAAGATTCATCAGCAAGAAATTCCACAAATGTTTGAACAAGTTCAAAAACAACTTTCAACCTTTTCACAGCATGGTTATGATGCTAGAAGTAGATATGGGTAAAGGAAATCAAAAAGAATATCGAAATTCGCTGCGTAGCCATGAAATTTGAGTGTTAAAAACTTTTTACGTTTTTCTGAAATAATTTTAAAAAAATAAAACATAGGATAAAAATTTTAGCTTATTATTTTTCTTCGAGTTTTATGAATCGTAATTCGTCACCCAATTTTCAAATTGGATGGCATTTTTTCCTCTACCGGATTGATCTGCAATCAGGGGTGTAAACATGTACGGTTTTCGTGTACGTGTATGTGTATTACACGTACACGAATAGCAAATTTTTAAAGTGTACGTGTAGTACACTACACAATCTATCGTGTACGCGTAGTACACGTACTGTTAAAATTTTGCCATTCGTGTATGTGTACTGTACGTATAGTACATTCGTGTACGTGTACTGTATGTAGTACAGGTAAACAATCTATCGCGTACATGTATTTTGTTTTATGTAAATAATTTGTTAGAAGAAAATTTAAAAAAAAGTTCGATAATTAATTTTAAGAATGAGCACTGATACTATTTATTCGTAGCTTTATGTTCTTATTATAATTCTTGAATACGACGTTCCGAACATTAAAAACGAGCTTTCCGTTTTCAACGTGTCATTATCATCCATAACAAGTTTGAACTCTGTCTTTGTTTTTATGATCGAACAAATACTAGTCGATTGGATCGATCAAATAAAAAATGGACTTCCCAGCCAAAAAAAAATATAAAAATAAAACATACGTATTAAATTTAAAATAAAACATACGTATTAAATGAGTTTGAAGACGATTTTTAGTCGAAAAAAATTTTTGATCTCACCCCATGGCTGTAGGGTTAAACAGCTCCAAAATTGACAAAGTCGATTATCCGAAAAATCTAAAAAATTTTCTCGTGCTAATTTAAAAAAGATTCTTCAGAAAATTTGGTTAGGGGGCTAGTTGACGATTTTTGATGAAAACGCTCGGAACACATAAATTTTTGGCCTTAAAATTTTGCCTGAGTTCACAAATTTCAATTTTTTTATTTCAGGCAAAACTTTGAGGCCAAAAATCTAAGTATTCCGAGCGTTTTCATCTAAAACCATCAACTAATACCCCTGTCCAAATTTTATGAGGAATCTTTTGCGCACAAAATTAACGCGTGAAAAAAATTCGATTTGTCGGAAAATCGATTTTGTCGATTTTTGACCCCTAGGGATGAGTGGTCAAAAATTTTTTCGACTAAAAATCGTCTTCAAACTTATATATGGGCTATCCGAATATGTATGTTTCATTTTAAAAATCTTCAAACTTCAGATTTTGAAAATCCTGAATAAAATCCGGATTAAACCAAGCCCGTCTCTAGATATTTTTTTCATAGGAAATTAGCACACAAAAACAAGTTTTTGTTAAAATCTGAGTAGGTTAATTTGGATGTAATTAAAGTTATCAATGACTTTCTAATAAAATTTTAATGCTTCGAGAGAGGCATAAAAAATTAGAGAAAGATCAAAACTAGTTCGAAATGACATCTGCACTACTGAACCAGCCTTTGGATATTGCTCTTGATTTGAAAGAAGAACTTTTGCTGAAAAACTTTTCTTTTAAATTTTCAAATGAAATTTTAATCCTATTGACTTTTACTTTGACATATTGATCAACATTTTTATTCGAAAAATTGTATTGAAATAAAATCCTGGTACTAGGAATTTGGTCACGAGAATTGGCTACGGATTCTTGTTATCATTTGGCTTAAAAAATTCAGAGAAGGCTCGGATCAAAAACGGATGCCATGACCAAATGCCAAAGCCATGACCAAATGCAAAATTTTTTTGAAAAATTCGTAAAAAATCGGAGTTAAATTTTTGAAAAATTTTTTACTTATAGTGGTCTCACAATCTTTTTTGATCCAACTTTCTCTGAAGCTTTTAAGCCAAATGATGACCAGAATCCGTAACTAATTCTCGTAACCAGACCATAGAAATATAGGGGATGGGAGCCTCCCACCCTGATACAGCCGCATGAGGCCCGAAAAATGGAAACGTACCGCATGCCGCAAAGGAAAAATGTACCGCATGTGCTTGCGGCACATTAAAAAAATTTGTGACGTGATCGCATCGACCAAAAAAAAGGTCGTCAAACGTACTGCAACCGCTCTGAACGACCACCCCACCCCTCCCCCTTATACACCTATGGACCAGACTCCTAGTGACAAAATCCCTATCCATTAGAAAAATTTTTTGAACAATTTGTAAGTAATGGACTAAAAGGAAAAAATATCAGCAAAAATTCCTCCTTCAAATAAAAATCATTTTTCAGTACTACTCAGCATTAGCTGCCGCAAAATGACAGGGCTACTTTTTCGAAAAAATTTTTTTCGGAAAAATAGCCCTGTAATTTGTGGCAGCTAATGCTTAGTGGTACCCAATTTTCAGTATGCGTTAAAATTTTTAGTGATATAGTCGAAAATTTTTCTGGGCTTACACAGTTGATTTGGTTGAATCAGGTTCGGTGATATTGAAACGATTGATCAAACATTCGAAAATTCAAAAATTTTCGAGACAACATGCCAATTCGACACTTTTTCCTGCAGTCAAAATTCAAAAATTCCTTCGAATTCGTGTTCCTGATACCCGAAACTCCCCCAAAAAAAATTAGCCGATTTGGAAGATTTTTTGAAAAATCTTCCAATTCAGCTAATTTTTTGAGGTTTTTTCTGGTATCGGGAGAAATAATTCGAAGGAATTTTTGAATTTTGACTGCAGGAAAAAAGTGTGCGAATCGGCAAATTGTCTCAAATTTTTTTTTGAATTTTCTAATGTTTGATCAATCGTTTCAATATCACCGAACCTGATTCAATCAAATCACCCGTATAAACCCAGAAAAATTTCAACTATAATTATTAGATCAAGCAGTTAATTGTACCGAATTTCGATCAACATGTTTTATTCTATAGCCGCAAGAATACAAATCATTATAATATTATTTTTATTTTTTACAAATATTTCATGCCTTAAAAAGGGTAGAAGAGTAAGAAAGCTTCAAACTGTTCATCCTTATGATGAAGCATCAACTCCTGCTCCTTATGAATCATCAATTCCTTCCCCTTATGAATCATTTGTAACTGAAACTCCTTCTTATGAATCACCAACTCCTTCTCCTGATACTACAACTCCTTCCCTTTATGCTACAACTCCTTCTCCTTATGCTACATTTCCCACTCTTCTGTTTACTACTACGACTAATTATTTAACTTCAAATGTAACGTTTCAGTTAGAAAAACTTGAAATTTTTTTAGACTAATCAACATTGTAGCTCTCCATGGGATGTAAAATGTTCAAAACCTCCGGCACAGGGTCCTGGTAAAAGTTTTTTCAATAAGCCTTTATTTTTTTACAGGGTGATTAAAAAAATGAGATTTTAGCGAATTTTTTCATGAATTTGAAGTTTTTTATATATTAAAAATAACCCCTATAGGGGTCATTTTATGCGGAAAATCAATTGCGTGCATTCCCGAAGCTTGAAAATGTTTCCCTGACTCTAATTCAGGTAAAAGTCGACGTTCATAAAGTTGACACGAAACGATCAATCCTATTCTTTTTTTTCGTTGAAAAAATTAGGAATTTGCCACGGCAAATTAGGTCATATGGACAAAATAGAAGTCGTATCTCGTGTTCTCAATGTTATCTTGTCAACTTTATCGTGTCAACCTTTCGTGTCAACTCTATGAACGCCTAAAAGTCAAGTGTGTATTAAGCGAACATAGTCATTAATTCAATGTTCACCGGCATCAGGGAAACATTTTCAATCTTTCAAAATGTGCGCAATCGATTCCCCGCATAGAATTAACCCTAGAAAGATCATTTTTAGAAGAAAACTTTCGGGTCCTAAATTCGATGAAAAAATTCGCAAAAATCTCTTTTTTCAAAACCATCCTGTGTTTCTTTAAAAGCTGGCACAAATGGCACGAAACGATAGGTTTGACACGACATAAACGGCACGAAAAGACAAAAATGAAAAAAACTTCATAACTTTTTATGGTGAGTTTTTCCGTGAAAGTGATGTTCTACAAAGTTGTTCTAAATTTTATGGAGAACAACTTTGCAAAACATCACTTTTCTTGAAAAACTCACCATAAAAGTTATAGGTTCGTGCCGTTTGTGTCATGCTGTTTGTATCGTGCCGTACCTTTCGTGCCGTTGTTGGCTATGCCTTTGGGCTGAAACGGTCTATAGTGCACTGGCCCAGTACGCCAGCAGTTGCGGGTTCAAGTCTCACTTCAATAACGAAGGTTTTACCTAGATGGGCTCTGTCACCAGTGCGATAATTATCGGAAAACCTGGGGGACCTTCTTCCCCCTAAAACTGAAAATTTTTTATTTTTCGGGAAAAAAATGAAAATTTTTTAAAAACTTTCCCTCCCCCAAACCAAAACTCCCCTTCCCAATTTGGACCAAAATTACGGCACTGTCTGTCACCCAGCACATATGGGATCGAACATCGAAAAGAAATTTCTCACACTCACGACAATTTTTCATGAATTTTTATAATACCAATAAAAGTGATAACTTTTCGAGCGTACTGGTCGGCCAGTAAGTTCGAAAAGGATTAAAGAATCATGGCTAATTATCAGAGACATATAAAGATTGTCCGCTATGTTAAAAAACTTTTTAGGCGCATGTTCTGTTCAAGAATGTGACCCAGAAACGAATGAAATAAAGGAAACGTCAATTCCATGTGGTTGTCATCCTGGACAAAAACCCGAATATATCCGACCTTCACAAAGCCCACTTCCAGGATGTTATACGAATAATGATGATAAGTATTTTATGTTAAAAAAGATTTTTTGTCTTAAACAATTTAAATTTTTATCTAATACTAGTTGCATAAGAGGGGTGAGAACAGAGACCAAGCTAAAACTGGCCTAGGTTAGGCCGGCCTGAGCTGCCATCCGGTCGCTCAATTTTTGTCAGGCTTTACTAGTATTTTTTAGGCCTGCCCAGGCAGGATTACAAAAATTATATAAATATTGGGTTATTCGGAAATTATCTCACGTATCTTTTTCTACTAAATCTTGGTCCAGAAATCTGTTTTCGACAAAAAAATTTTCAGTATTAGGCAAAAGTGTATACTGAATACAATACAATCAGTCTTTTTGAGAATAAGCCATGTCTGGGACAAAAAAAGAACGGTGGATTCTTGTCCAGCTTTTCCCAATAGCACAGAGTTTGTTCAAGTTGTGACATTCGTCACAACTGATTGCATCGTATTCAGCAAAAACTTTTGCGTAATACTGAAAAATTTTTTTGTGAAAACGGATTTATGGACCAAGATTTAGTAGAATAAAGACACTTTTCGAACAACCCAATATAAACAATTTTAAGCTATACATGTTGTAATCAGGAAATAGAACAAGTTTTAATCAGTACATATGAAGAGTTTAAATCACAGCGATGTGGCCACCAGAATATTGATAATATTCAGCATCTGGCTAACATGGTTCAGAAGAATCTGGAAAACCATTTCCCCAATGTAACATATGAATCTTTGGTGGGGAACTCTGATTTTGCTTCAAAGACTCAATTTTCTGGCAACCATATGTGCAAAATTCGACGAGAATGCAAGTAAGAACATGGCGTAAGAAATGGCAAAGTAACATGACCAAATGGTTAGCACTCCAAAACTGCATTTTAAGATCGTGGGTTCGATTCCCACCCGAATTTAAAGTTTTCTGATTTTCATGAAATGTTTTTGCATTTTGAACAAAATTTTTGCCATTTAACTTCTGAGACTTATTCATAAATCATCCTATATTATTAGAGTCATTATGGTGTATGCATCGCCAAATCAAGAAGGAGTTGGATGTGGAAATGAAACCGATCTAGGATATATAGTGCCACCCGTTACTGACTCATATTATGTCCCAGTTTCACAAATAGATCCGTCGCTACATATTCCGCCTGCTCCACCGACTCCCTCTCCATATGGTAGTCCCCCACACAATCCAGTCGCAGACAATCAATACAATCCAGCCATAGAAAATCAATACTATCCTGTAAACGAGAAAATGGCTACTTTTATCGAACAACATTATCCAAATTACGTTGGCCCTTATAAATACCCACCAGCAGCTACTGACTTCTTATGCTTTTCTGGTGATACCAAAGTCTGGACTGATCAAGGCGTGTATAAACGTATGTCCGACTTGAATGTTGGCGATTATGTTTTGTCTTCAAACGTAAGAACTTTTTTCATACGAATTTAACGACTTGAACTGTTAAGCTAAACTTCACGAAAGTGCTGCGATGGCTTCATAAAATACCAAAAATGCAATCAGCATATTTAAAAATCTATTTGGGTGGTGAACACACTCTTGAAATTTCCTCGAAACATCTAATATATAAGGCGGATTGTTCAGGTAATATGGTGATATAATCAAAGTTGTATCTAGGTCCAATGTTTTTGGAGGGGCTCCACTTTTGAATCGTACCGACCCAAATGCATTTTTTACAATTTAGGCGCGCGTTGTTTTATGTTTTAAAACTCTAAAAAAATTTTCCGACACGCTTCGATTTTACTAGTTGCGTGAATGCGCAAGCGGGTTAGGAGGAAACAAGGACAATTGACGTAAAAAGTCAACCTTGTAGTAAACCATTGAAACCTCAGTAGGCTCGAACATATCCATAATCGTAGATATCTCAAACGTTCCGAAAAATGCAAAAAATATATTCATAAAAAGGAAAAAACTCACGTTAAATTATAAGCAAAATTAAAAATTCGATTTTTTATAATGAACTTGGCTCTGTGGTAGTGATCCAAGATTTGAGTCTAAGGGTCTTAAGTTTGAATCCCGTCTGAGTCGATTTGATTTTGCCTGCGAACAAAAGCTGGTATATTCCATTGTTTGACAATTTTTTCAAAAATTTTTTACTCAGAATAGCTTAAAATAACAGAATATACCAGAAATGTGAAGGAGTATTCCCGTGTTAATGGGGCCACAATTTTTATGGCCTAGTCCGGATCGCAAAATTTGCGGCCCCCAGCTCGGCCCGTTTTTTAAGGCCGTAAAAAACCGCGTTCCCACCCCTTAGCATCCTTGGCCATCACTCTGGGTCCGGTTCCCATGGCTGGCGGCTTAGCTAGAATCAACATTGTTTACCAAATTTTTCAGTTAGCGCTGATAATTATGATGTGCATAAGACTATAATTTTCTCTGAGCAACTTAAAATTGGAGATTGCTTATTTGTAGTGGATAATGTAAATTTTAAATACTTTAAATTTTTTCTAGTATTTTTCTATTTTTCAATAATTCTAGACAAAAACTTATGTTATGATCAAACAGATTCAAAAAATCGACATGGTCGTAAGCACGGGAGTTTACTCGCCAGAGACCGAATTTGGAGACATTGTGGTAAATGACGTCATTGCATCTTGCTATACTGATATTAAAACACACATGATAGTCAAGATGTTCAAAAAGGTATTACCATAGGTGTCACAGAAAATGTAAAAAAACATATAAAGCTAAATCCAATTTACATTATCACGGGCACACTTAAATTTGTAAATAAGAAAAAAATTTAGGTAAACTCCTACTTTAATCAAGCAATAGCATGGGTTTATGGAGAAAAAAGCTCTCATGAAGATGTAAGATTTAAAGGATCAGTCCACCCGGAAAAAACACTAAGTTATATATTCGGAAAGTTCATGAAAAATGGAACATTTTTTGTTTTTATGGCATGTTCTGAATTATTGTAGTTTTCGAGATAATTGCGTTTGAAGTTGGAGATTTTTGAAATCTGTGTATTACAACGAAAACATGAACGCAGTAAAATTCGTCACCGGATCAATAAAAGTTGTGTGTTGAACAAATTCAAAATTTTTTTGGCAGCTTTCGTTAGTCGAGGAAAAACGAAAAAATTTGCACAACTTTTATTGATTCAAAAATAAATTTTCACTGCGTTCATGTTTTCGTTGTAATACACAGATTTCAAAAATCGCCAACTTCAAACGTGATTATCTCAGCAACGATAACGACTCAGAGGTTACCGTAAAAATAAAAAATGCTCCATTTTTCACGAACTTTCCAAATATATAACTTTTTCATAGTATTTTTTTCGAGTGGACTGGTCCTTTAATAAATTTACAAATTTAAAAAAATGAAAATTTCTATTAAAATGCTTTAGCCGATTGATTTACCGATTACCTTCAAATTGATTATAACCATGATTGAAGAACTTTTGCCAGTGAAGATTTTATAAATACACTGATTTTTTATGATTAGATACTCATTATTATTTAGTATGCTCACATATCAAATCTGTTCAAAACAGGGACAAAATAAATGTTAAAAGAACAGAAATTTTATGATTTTCAATATTTTGTATTGTGCGCAATAGAAGCGTGCTGGGCCCATAACCCAGAGGTCGGCGGATCGTAAACACTCGCTGCTACCTGTCGAAATTACGTTTGAACTAGTAGATCGTCTCAACTCAGTGAAGAAATTCTTTGCTTCGTTCCAGGGTTCGGAATCCAACCACTCAATTTCTTGAATAGTCAGAACTAGATCGATCGCTAGGCAATACAATACACTCGCTATCTTCGTTTCGTAAGATTCAAATAAGAGGCGCCTCAACAGTGGCAATTAGAAACTCGATCAAACAATCAAAAACGCGAACAAAGTTCGTGTCCAGTGACGGATTTTGCATTGGAGGACGAGCATACCGACATTTTGATACTCGAGGCGCTTTTTTGTACTTGACTCAGGTACCACCGGGCGTGGGATTGGGATAAAGAGTTTTAGTTTTCGAGTATAGCCAACACTCCGGCTTTGAAGAAGACTTTGGCACCGCCGGAAAGGAAGTTTTCATATTTTAGGACATCTAAAATTATATTTATGAGAAATTTTGTTATTAATGAGAATTTTGAAGTGGGTGATAAAATAGGAAAAGCCATTTATATGAGACTGTATGGTGATTTAAATAACGTATATTTTTACAGAAATTTTTTCAAGTAAAAAGAATATCACCATCGTGTTCAGCATAGTCGAAAACCTTTAAACGACACCCAACAACCTAAATAAATTTTAAAATTTGAATTTTGCCATTAGCGATTTACCACTAAAGTGTACTATAGTCGAAAACACTGTTTTGAGTTATTGAACATTGTTTTGGGTTATTGAAACAAAAATTCTGACTCATGTTTTCGTTTCAATAACTCAAAACAATTTCCAAATTGGATAATTTTGGTGTCATTTTGTTTGTCTCATTTAGCTATAAAAAATTGCTACAATGTTCATTTATGAAAATTTAAAAAATTGATGCAAAAATGGATTTTTTCGCAAAAAATTCAAACAAGTTTTTGTATTACAACGACGAGTTTGCAATAAATTCAAAATTTCAAACGCAATTATCTAGAACTACAACAATTCATGCTCCATTTTTTATGATCTTTCCGAATATATCATTTGGATCTCGGTATACAGTAGAAGCAAAAAGTTTTTACTAACGGCAAAAACTTTATATCAAACGTTGTTATAAGAAAATAATTTCCTTAGTCCAGACCAATCAAGCTTTTCTATTTTTCTTCGATATGAAAGGCTTTTTAGCTCTAAGGCCAACTTGTAGTAGGATATTTCTAGTTGTTCTGATGGACATATCCACATTCATATGTTCCCGTACATAATTCTGGACATCAACCGTCGTCTTCATTGGATCTGATTTTACCAATCTAATCAGAATTCTAACATGGCGTTTCGTTGTTTTTCTAGGGAGTCCGTTTACAAATCTCCTTTTGATAGTACTTTCTTCACGCCAACGCTTGTAAACATTAGATACGGACTTTTGGGAAACGTGAAAACGATCTGCTACAGCTCGATCTTTCTCGCCTTTTTGCGTAGCTTCTATTATAAGACGTTTGATAACAGATGGGATATTTTTTCCGGGCATGTTTTCAACCTACAAAGAGATTCTGCAGCCTATAGGCTGCAGCGCTGCCGATTCGTCTCCCGGACAAAGACTTTTGTTTTTTGCAACTTTGATCATAAAAAAGCCCATCGGAGAAAACCACTATTTTTCCAGTAATAATTGTATTTTTCACTACACATTTATGCAAAAACAAAAAAATTTTAGTTGTCACAGTTCTGGTCACTCCCTTGTGAGCATAAAAATATGCTAATTTAGAGAACTTTTTGAAAATTCGACATGGATAATTCGAACCTGAAGGAACTTTTTGGTTTTGACTATGGAAAAGATTATTCCAATTTTGGATTGATCCCGGATTAAAAACCATTGCTAGAAAATGAATCAAACGAAACAAGTTTTTTATAAGATGGATGTATACTAATTTGTCAATGACTTTCTAATAAATTTTTTTGCTTCGAGAGTAGCATAAAAAGAGAAAGATCAAAACTAGTTATGACATCTGCACAATTGGAACGGACTTAGATATTCCTCTTAATTTGAACGAAGAACTTTTTGCTAAAAACTTTCCATTTACATTACTTTCAATGGGATTAAAAGGAAATTTTAATCCTATTGACTTTTTAGTTTGATATATTGATCAGCATTTTTTATTTTAAAAATTGTTTTGAAATAAAAAAACCCGATACTAGGAGCCTGGTCACAAGAATTGGTTACGGATTCTGGTTACAGATTCTGGCCACCATTTGGCTTTAAAACTTTAGGGAAGGGCTCGGATCAAAAAACAGATGTGTGGAAAAGATTCTCCATACCCGAAACCAGACCACTATGCGCAAAAAATTTTTCAAAAATGTAACCCCGATTTTTTAATGAATTAAAAAGATTTTTTGCATTTGGTCGCGACCAAAGCCCATAACCAAATGCAAAAAATTTTAAAAAATTCGTAAAAAATCGGGATTAAATTTTTGAAAAATTTTTTACTTAGTGGTCTATTTTCGGGTATGGAGAATCTTTTCACGCATTTATTTTTTGATTCGAGCCCTTTCTTCAAATTTTTAAGCCAAGTGATGACCAGAATCTGTAACCAATTCTCGTCACCAGGAGCCTGTTGCTTAGTTCCGGAACCGAAAGTCGGATCCCAGAACCGGAGATCCGAAGTAAAAACTTCCGACTTCTGGTTCCAATTTAATGCAAATTTTCCAAATCGGAAAGGAAGTCAGAAGTTTTTACTTCCGATCTTCGGTTCCGAGATCCGACTTCCAGAACTAGCAACAGGCCCCAGAATCCGTAACCAATTCTCGTGATCAGACTCCTAGTGCCAAAATCCCTATCCATTAGAAAAAATTTGTTTGAATAGTTTGTAAGTAATGGACTAAAAAGAAAAAATACCAGCAAAAATTCCTCCTTCAGATAAAAATCAATGTTCGGTACTACTCAGCATTAGCTGCCGCAAAATGACAGGGCTACTTTTTCGAAAAAATTTTTTTTGGAAAAATAGCCCTGCCATTGTGCGGCAGCTAATGCTTAGTAGTACCCAATTTTTAGTGTATAGTCGAAATTTTTTCTGGGTTTACATGGTTGATTTGATTGAATCAGGTTCAGTGATATTGAAAAGATTGATCAAAAATTAGAAAATTCAACAATTTTCGAGACAATTTGCCGACACTTTCCTGCAGTTAAAATTCAAAAATTCCTTTGAATTCGTGTTTCCGATATCCGAAAACCCCTGAGTACAAAAAATTAGCCGATTTGAAGGATTGTTTGAAAAATCTATTTTTTTGCATCAACTTTTCAAAAAATCCTCCAAATCGGCTGATTTTTGGGAGGTTTTCGGGTATCGGAAACACGAATTCGAGGAAATTTTTGAATTTTTACTACAGAAAAGTGTTGAATCAGCCAATTTTCTAATGTTTTATCAAGCATTTCATTATCACCAAAGCAGATTTAATCAAATTATCCATGTAAATCCAAAAAGAATTTTGACTATAATTAGTAGACGAAGCAGTTAATTGTACCCAATTTCGATCAACATGTTTTATTCTATAGCTACAAGCATACAAATCATTATAATAATATTTTTTACTAATATTTCATGCCATGAAAAGGTTAAAAGAATAAAAAAGCCTCAAGCTTTTAATCCTTATGAATCATTAATTCTTACTTCTGATGAATTATCAACTCTTTCTCCTGATGAATCACCAACTCTTTTTCCTGATACTACAACTCCCACTTTGTCTTCTACTACGACTAATTATTCTTTAACTCCAAATGTAAAATTTCAGTTAGAGAAACTTGAAATTTTTTTAGACTCATGAACATTCTAGCTCTCCATGGGATATAAAATGTCCAGTACCTCCGGTACAGGTTCCTGGTAAAAGTTTTTACAATAAGCTTTATTTTTTTACAGGGTGATTTAAAAAAATGAGATTTTTAACGAATTTTTTCATGAATTTAGAATTTTTATTATTACAAACGACCCCTGTGGGGTCATTTTATGCGGAAGATCGGCATTCCCGAAACTTGAAAATGTTTCCCTGACTCTAATTCAGGTAAAAGTTAACGTTCATAAAGTTAACACGAAACGACGTTTACACGATGTGTATTAAAGGCCACTACCACCTTGGATATACCCTAGGTTTTTTATGCGTATTAGAGTAATTTTTAAGCGAGGAACACAAATCTGAAGTCGAAAAAATCTAAAAACCTTTCCTTTCACCTATAGAAGTAATCGAAAATCACCTATTTTTAGGGTTTTTTATAAATGGATATGTTACAGATCCCTAAAATCAACATCTTCGATAAAACATAACAATAATCACCGCTTTTGGCCTGGTGAACGATTTCTATGGTATAAATGATCAATCTGAAGCACTTCGATAAAACTGACTTTTCGACCCCTCTACCATATATACTCGAGAGAGTGTTCTGCAAAAAGTTAGTCATATCAAAGTGCTTTAGATTGATCATTTATACCATAGAAGTCATTCGCCAGGCCAAAAGCGGTAATTATTGTTATGCTTTTGTTGAAAGAAGTTGATTTTAGGGCATCTTTAACATACTCATTTGTAAAAAATCCTAAAAATACGTGATTTTCTATGGCTTTTGTAGATGAAAGAAAGGTTTTCAGGTTTTTTCGACTTCAGATTCGTGTTCCTCGCCTAAAAATTGCCCTAATACGGCCAGAGGAACATTTTCACGCTTCGGCGATGCGCGCAATCGATTTCTCGCATGATTTTACCCCTAAAAATGATCTTTTTAGAAATTTTTTCTTGGATTAGTCCATAATGTCACTCCCTTTAAAACAATACCTTTCTCACGAAAATTGATTAAAAACAGAAAAAGTTTGAATTTTGTAATGCTTAATCGTTTCAATAATTAACTTTTATTGAATAAGGGAAATGATATTGATGTGTATGTTGTCATTGTATTAGTAGGCAACGTAAATAATGTCATATTTTTGACGGAATTTTGAAAGCCTTATCTCGGGCTTCCATAAAGCTTTTTCGATGCGGTTTTTTTCTCTACATACAATTCAAGTATGGAGAAAATTTTTATGCAAATTTTAAAACCTGTTGACCTCAGGATTTTGCTGTAATAAATTTTCGAACATATGCAAATTTCGACAACATTTTCACTCATTTTCAATCCCTTTATTTCGGGATAGGGAAAGCCATTTTTGATGAATTTTTCTTCATTTATACAATATCAAGGATGTCCCACATCGAAAATGGCTTTCCCTATCCCGAAATAAAGGGGTTGAAAAAGAGTGAAAACGTTGTCAAAATTTGCATATGCTCGAAAATTTATTACAGCGGAATCCTGAGGTCAACAGGTTTTAAAATTTGCATAAAAATTTTCTCCAGACTTAAAGAATTTTTATAATACCAGCAAAAGTGACAACTTTTCGAACGTACTGGTTCCTTAATCCTTAATTACAAGAGGGATATAAAGATTGTCCGCTATGCTAAAAAATTTAGGCGCATGTGTTGTTCAAGAATGTAACCCATATACGAATCAAATAAGTGAAGTGTCAGTTCCTTGTGGTTGTCATCCTGGACAAAAACCCGCATATGTCCCACCTCAAAATTGCTCGCTTCCAGAATGTTATACGAATAATGATGATAAGTATTTTATGTTAAAAATGGATTTTGTGCCTTAAACAATTTACATCATTATCTAATAAGAGTAGCACCAGAGGAGTGCAGAACAGAACAAGCCTGGTCTAGAGTAGGCCGGCCTGAGCTGCTATCCGGCTGCTCCATTTTTGTTGGGCCAGACTTAACCGGTATTTTTTAGGTCTGCCCAGGCAGGATTACAAAAATGATATAAATATTGGTATTACCACTTCCAATAACACTAACTCTATTACGCATTTCTCAAACTTTTGGGCATCGAAATTTCGTTCATGCATATGAAAATAATAATATAAACGCCCGTCCAAACTTTTTCCCAATAGCAAAAATTTTGTCCAAGTTGTGACATTCGTCACAACTGATTGCATCGTATTCAGCATAAACTTTTGCCTAATACTGAAAATTTTTTTGTCGAAAACGAATTTCTAAATCGAGATTTAGTAGAATAAAGATAGATACTTTCCGAACAACCCAATATAAACAATTTTAAGCTATCTATGTTGTAATCGGGAATTAGAACAAGTTTTAATCAGAACATATGAAGAGTTTAAAGCACAGCGATGTGGTGGTGGTCGCCAGAATATTGATAATATTCAGCATCTGGCTAACATGGTCCAAAAGAATCTGGAAAACCATTTCACCAATGTAACATATGAATCTTTGGTGGGGAACTCTGATTTTGCTTCAAAGACTCAATTTTCTGGCAACCATATGTGCAAAATTCGACGAGAATGCAAGTAAGAATATGGCGTAAGAAATAGCCAAAAGTTAATCAGGGACACAGTAACATGACCAAATGGTTAGGACTCCAAAACTGCACTTTAAGGTCGTGGGTTCGATTCCCGCAGAATTTAAAGTTTTCGGATTTGCATGAAATTTTTTTGCATTTTGAACAAAATTTTTGCCATTTCACTTCTGAGACTTACTCATGAATCATCCTATATTATTAGAATCATTATGGCGTTTGCATCGCCAAATCAAGAAAGACTTGGATTTGGAAATGAGACAGTCGAGCTACTAGTGCCACAACCCGTTACTGACGCATATTTAGTCCCAATTTCACAAATAGAGCTATCAATACGTCTTCCACCTGCTCGACCGGCTCCCCCTCCATATGATCCACCCGCAGATAACCAATACTATCCTGTAAACGAGCAAATGGCTTCTTTTATCGGACAACAAAATCCAAGTTACGTTGGCCCTTATCAATATCAACCAGCAGCTAATGGCTTCTTATGCTTTTCTGGTGATACCAAAGTCTGGACTGATCAAGGCGTGTATAAGCGTATGTCCGACTTGAATGTTGGCGATTATGTTTTGTCTTCACACGTAAGAATTTTTTTCATGCGAATCTAACGACTTGAAATATTAAGCTAAACTTCACGAAAGTGCTGCGATGGCTTCATAAAATACCAAGAATGCAATCGACATATTTAAAAATCTATTTGGATGGTGAACACACCCTTGAAATTTCCGCGAAACATCTAATATATAAGGCGGATTGTTTAGGTAATATGGTGATACAACCAAAGAGTGTATCTAGGCCCCACAGCAGACCAAAGTTGGCCCAGCCAGGACTGTAAAATTTACGGTCCCGGCCCATTTCTTAGGGCCGTAAAAAACCGCGTCCTCAGCCCTTAGCACCCCTGGCCACCACTCTGGATCCGATTCCCATGGCTGGCGGCTTAGTTAGAATCGAAATTTTTTCAGATAGTGCTGATAATTATGAAGTGCATAACACTATAATTTTCTCTGAGGAACTTAAAATTGGAGATTGCTTATTTGTAGTGGATAATGTAAATTTAAATTTTTACTAGGATTTTTCCATTTTTCAATAATTCTAGACAAAAGCTCATGTTATGATCAAACAGATTCAAAAAATCGACATGATCATAAGTACGGGAGTTTACGCGCCAGAGACCGAATTTGGAGATATTGTGGTAAATGATGTCATTGCATCTTGTTATACTGATATCAAAAAACACATGATAGTCAAGATGTTCAAAAAGGTATTACCATATAAAGTGTCACAGAAAATGTAAAAAACATCCAAAGCTCAATCCAACTTACATTATCACGAGCGATTTGTAAATAAGAAAAAATTTAGGTAAACTCTTACTTTAATCAAGCAATTGCATGGTTTTATGGAGAAGAAAGCTCTCATGAAGATGTAAGGTTTAAAGGATTAATTCTCTTGGAAAAAACACTATGAGTTATATATTCGAAAAGTTCATGTAAAATAGAGCATTTTTTGTTTTTACGGCATGTTCTGAATCGTTGTAGTTTGTGAGATAATTGCGCTTGAAGTTGGAGATTTTTGAAATCTGTGTATTACAGCGAAAACATGAACGCAGTAAAATACATTTCTGTATCAATAAAAGTTGTGTATTGAAAAATTCAAAATTTTTTTGGCAGTTTTCGTAAGTCGATAAAAAAGAATAATTTTTTTGCGTTAATACACAACTTTTATTGATTCAGAGACGAATTTTCACTGCGTTCATATTTTCGTTGTAATACACAATTTCAAAGATCGCCAACTTTAAACGCGATTATCTCGGCAACAATAACGATTCAGAGGTTACCGTAAAAACAAAAAATGCTCCATTTTTCATGAAATTTATGAATATATATTTTTTAATAGTGTTTTTCCGAGTGGACTTGTCCTTTAATAAATGAAAGTTTCTATTAAAATGCTTTAGTTGATTGATTTACCGATTACCTTCAAATTGATTATAACCATGATTGAAGAACTTTTGCCAGTGAATATTTTAAAATACACTGATTTTTTATGATTAGATACCCATTATTATTTAGTTAGATACTCATTATTATTTAAAACATAAATTTTATGATATTTAATATTTTGTATTTGTTTAAAATAAACTAAAGCGACCACTTTGCAGGCCAAACTTAGAGTCCCAAAAAGCACAGCTGGGGCAAAAGATGTGCTACAAAAACAAGCCGAGAAGTAGCACTGGGCTACCAAGTGTTTCTTGCTAACTCGTGATGATTCCCTATTAGACTCAAAGTATAATAAATCTTCTTTAAACACATCAAAAAATTAATGCTCGGTAATGGCCAAAGAAGCCCAACGTGAAATATAAAAATTTGTGCTCATTCAATAGTAACACTAAAAACCGTTTAATAATGACCGCAAAACATGACCAACCTTTTACAAGCCGTCTCAATTGAATTTTTGATTCAATTCAATTTTATTTAAGTCAAGTTACAATCTATTGCACAGCAAAAAAGATCAAATTACAACCCAACTAAAGTATATAGTACTAAAAATAAGTCAAATAGATATAATAATAACAATAATAAATAAGTGATGGATTCTATAAAAATTTTTCCGCTGTTCTTATCACAGCCTTCTTTGCCAAAAGCTCGTAGACTCGTTGATAAAACCTGTCATATAAATTTGTTCATTTCCATAAAATCCACAAGTATCGACTATTCGAATTCTCTTCTGAGATTTTTCATAAGCGGAGGATTTGAATCTTGGCCTACAATCACTTCTAAAGGATTATCATAAACTCACAAACTGTCTAAGTTTTCTCGCAACTGATGAACTTCACAAAGAATGCCATCCACTAACGAATCTAAGCAGATCTCATGAATTTCTTGGATTTCGGGGGTGGCTCACGGAGCCCCTGTGTAGTTACAGGCCTCCACTGAATCAATCTCCCTTGAGTTCTCCTTCTAGTCGCTCCTTTGATTTCTCCCCCCCCCCCCCACATTTGATCTCCCCCACTCGTTCATAGAAATTAGAAAGTTATTTTGTTGTAAGGTTGCATACTCAACTTCATCAACATTTAGGAGGTCTTTATCTTTCAAAATTCGCATATTTATAGTCGATGACAAAATTATCCCTCTTTATAACTTTGAGAGTAACTAGTTTTAGAAACAAATCATCTGCAATAAAAGAAAAACTACAAAAATTTTATTTAAAAAAGTTTTTTTTCTTCAAATTTTTTATATAACCCCTATTTTTTTTCCTTTCTGGTCACCCCACTTGGAATAAACAAAGTCAACAACAAGAAATCAATATTTCGTAAACACTTTCATCCGAGATAATAGTAAACACCCCCTCTATTGCACTATAATAAAAGAGAAGCAGAGATAGTTATGTACATCAGCAAGAATAATATTTCGTAAATTTCGATTTTTTTTACTGGATTTGAGTTTCTTCGTTTTTTTATATTAAAAATGAAAATGTCCAGATTGAGTCAGTTTTTTAGATTGTGTCATTTATCATCGATCAATATTTTTTGTGCATTTGCATCTATGATTAACAAGAAAAAATAAATGCTGTTTTTTATTTTTCCTAATGTACAGGTAAACTTTAAAATTTTAGTGGTTTAAAAAATTAGAAACTTTTTCTGACGGTACAAAAAAATCTTATTTTGATGTGAGACTAGGAATATAAAAGTGACAATTCTTGTTACCAGCCAGAAATATGTGAATTTTGAGCATGAACATAAATTGTTTATATTGACAATTGTGACAAATTTTTATGGCACTAGGATAGTTCTCACGTTCACCGACAAAAGTTACGGACATTTCTCACAGGGGACACTTCTCACGATTTGACTAAAAAATTTTTAGGGAAAGCTCAGGTAAAAAAACAAATGAGTGGAAAATATTCTCCATACCCGAAAACCTACCCCCTGTAGCAAATTTTTTTCAAAAATTCAATCCTGATTTTTTGAAATTTTTTATCATTTCTTGAGTTTCAAAAAATCAAAAAATCTGGGTTAAATTTGTGAAAAAATTTTGCTACATGGGGTAGGTTTTCGGGTATGAAGGATCTTTTCCGCTCATCTGTTTTTTACCTGAGCTTTGTGTCCTCATGAGAAGTGTCCATGAGAAATGTCCGTGAAAAAATCCGTGAGCATAATCTAGTGCCATTTTTATTGGTGTGATAAATTTGTCTCCTTTGTCTCAATAAACAATATATTATCGTATGCTCATTCGCATATTTTTGCCGGTAACAAGGATTGTCACTTCTTGTAAATTATGCACCCCCTAATATACCCCCAATTATAGGACAACTATTCGTAATATTGGCGCTATCTTATTTACTTCTTGTATTAGCCTAGGTATTTCTACTTCTACGCACAAATTTTGCTCATCAACAATGTCGTATGTTCCCAAAAACACCAATATAACCAGACTTTTCCTCGTCGGCGATGTCATGCTTGGCCGTGGAATCGACCAAATCCTTAATTACTCCGTTGACCCTGTGCTATACGAAGGCTATATAAAAGATGCACGAGACTATGTTAAGCTTGCTGTAGCCCAAAATGGTCCTTTACCAACAAACCGTAGTGTTGATTATATTTGGGGCGATGCTATACAAACATTGGATCAATTCATGCCAGATGTGAGGGTAATAAATTTGGAGACATCGGTGACGACAAATTCCGAGCCGTGGCCTGGCAAGGGGATACATTATAGAATGCATCCGAAGAATGTGTATGTGTTGAAAGCTGCGAATTTGGATTGTATTGTTTTGGCGAATAATCATGTTCTAGATTGGCATTATGAAGGGTTGAAAGAGACATTAGAAACACTACAAGTATGCGAATCCTCCTCCTAAAAAGAGCATATTCTCTATAAAAAAGTTCTAAAAAGGGCATATTTATGATTTTTTGGTCGACCTCAAAAGTTATCTCCTTCCCAGTGGCGTATGCAAGTCTCCGCTCCAGCCCGAGGGGTCGAAAAACAAGGAATATTTTTTGGTGTGGCGAAAAATATTTGATTTTTGACTTTTGTGAATTTTCCGATCAACCTCACCCCAACTCCCTTATCACACACACGTTCATGAGGGGTTTGCGTACACAATGCTTCTCCCCTCCAAACTTACTGCCTACGGTGCTTGGGGGGTTGTACATGTTTGTCATTGTCTCATTCTTTTTTTAGAATGCCGATCTCAAAACTGTTGGAGCTGGTCGAAATAATGAAGAAGCAGAGAAACCAGCTATTTTTGACCTTGGAAACAACAAACGAGTCATAATCTATGCCTTTGGGCATGATTCTGCCGGTGTACCTCAATCTTGGAGAGCCACAACTTCGAAACCGGGTGTCAATTATATTGAAATTTCAAATGATGACAATATTAACGAGCTAGCAGAAAAGATTAGGGCTATTAAAAGAGAAGGTGATGTTGTGATAGTTAGTATACACTGGGGTAGTAACTGGAATTTCAACTTGGAACCTGGGCAGAAGAAATTTGCTCACAAGTTGATTGATGAAGGTGAGTTACAAAAACAACACTCGACTCCTTTTTTCTCATTCTCCGTCTACAGGGTGTTCCAAAAAACCGCCATCTGGTCATTTTTTGGCAAAAATTTTTCAAAAAATTTTTTCTCCAAAATGACTCATTGGGGGGTATTTTTATGCGAGCAATCGATTGCGTGCATTGAAAAACCTTGAAAACGCCTTCAAGACTATGAAATATAAGATTCTCGTATTTTTTCAATTATTTTCGGTAGGAATTCATATTTGAAAATACAAAAATTGATATTTCATAGTCTGGGAGGCGTTTTCAAGGGTTTTCGATGCGCGCAATCGATCTCTTACATAAAAAAATAACATAAAATCAATTGTCCTGAAATTGTACTCCTCCTTGTTGATCTTCATCGGAGGTTCTTCTAGAGCTTCTCAGGCTGGTCGCGATCGATTTCTTGCATAAAAATACCCCTAATAAGTCATTTTGGAAGAAAAAATTTTTTGAAAAATTTTTGCCAAAAAATGACTAAATGGCGGTTTTTTGGAACCCCCTGTAATTCAAGCGCAAGTTTGGGACGGACTTGACTCCTTTAAGTTTAGCTCGTCCCACTATTTGATTGGCCTATCTCTGATAGACCATCACCTTGATAGTCTATCAGAATTGGGCCAGTAATGGGCTCGTTAGGTCTAGAGAAATTTTAAATGGATCAATTTTTATCATCCATCAATTTTCAGGTGTTGACCTAATCTATGGCCACTCCTCTCACCATATAAAAGGCGTCGAAATCTATAAAGGAAAACTTATCATCTATGGCTGTGGTGATTTTATCAGTGACTATGAAGGCATCAACAATCTTGAAGTCCTATTTGCCGGCTTCCGAGATGACGTCAGCTTTATGTATTTCCCAGATTTGGATTCAAATACTGGCCAATTAGTCAACCTATACCTTGTCCCAATGCGCTTAAAAAATATGCATGTTAGGAAGGCTATAGAAAATGATGATATAGATTATTTGTAC
>JAQGBS010000328.1:0-23279 GCA_034698545.1 Acrobeloides obliquus | reverse complement strand
TTCAATAAGTCCTTGTGGCTCAAAAAAATGCTCTAATTTCACCATTTTTCATCCGTTTTCGATGAAATTTTTTTTCATTAGTGAGTAAGAGTGTATGCTGAATACGATCCAATCGGTCTTTTTGAGCTAAACTCATGTTTTCGTGTCAATATCCAAACTTTTTCAAAAAATTGGGGGTTTTGTATACCCCTAAAATGGCTCAAAAATTTGTATTCCCTGAATCAGGGTTAGAGAAATTTTTTCATGCCTCGAAAATGTTCGCAATCGATTCTCCGACTAGGAAAACACTAGTAGGGTCGAAAATTTCGTCAAAAATCGACTTCTATAACCAAATATCGACATTTTAAAATTAATGGTCTAAAAAACCAGCCTAATAAAAAAGAAACCATCGGGAGACAGCGGGAGACGAGTCGATTTCGACAAATGTTGTTTTGATAGTAAGTACTAAGGGTCTAGTTTTTGTTTTTAAAAGGTACGTTTTGGTACCTCTCTATATAGCCGAAATATAGAGAGTTTTCGAATATTTTTCGAATATAGGCCATTTTCGTGATTTTTGAAAAATCGATATATTTCATATTATAACATTCGCTCTGGTCATAACTTGTTCAGAAAAATATTTTTTAGGGCTAAACAAATAAGTATAGCTTGAAAAAAATGATTTCCAATAGCTTTTTTTGAGGAAAAATATCTTATTTATTGAAAAAGCAGGTTTTTGAGGTACCTACAAAGAACCTAGCCAATACCCCATAAAAAATCGTTTTCGATCTAAAATTTTGATGGATTCTGAAAGCCCAACATCAAATCTATAAAACCCACATGTTATTAAAAAAATGATGGTCCGACCATTTTGGTGCATAAATGGTTCCCCCCTTTAAGAAAAATGGCATTTTTGGCCAAAATTCGATAGAAAAATGAGGTTTTTATCTAGTTTCCTCCTCCCAAAATGAAATCCCAGAACCGCTACGTTGTCCAATATAGATTTTTTTATTCTAAAAATAAGGAAAAAAAGAAATTAAAAATTAAAATCCATTTTTAGAACAAAAAATTTAAACAATTTTAATAACAGATTTTTTAAAAGTTCTTCTTGAACTCATGGCCCATTTTCATAGCTATGCATCATCGAAGCAGTTGTGGCAATGTCCATGGAAAGATCTTGCGATTGCCGTTTTCTTTGCGATTGACGTTGCCTGAAAAAAATTTTGAGTTTGCAAATTTTTTTGTCAAAATAGTCATTTTTTCAAACAATTTTTTCGCATGTACCCCCCCCCCCCCCGTACATGGGCAGGCCCCAGGTTTTTCACTTAGAGGGGGGGGATTGTGGGTTGGGGAGGGAGTGTGAGGGGGTTGTGGGGGGGGGGAGTAGAATGTGGGTTGGAAGGCCGACAAATTGAGGATTAATAGTCGAAAAGTAGGTTGCTTGGAGCAGCATATTTATGTGTTTTTATTGTTAAAATGTTTATTAAAAAAATTTTATTTTTGGAAAAAAAGAATATTTTTTAGATTTGTCAATCTTTTTTTTTTTGGTTGCCAACTTTTCGACCCCATTGGGAGGGGGACCAAATGAGAGTTGTGGGTTTTTTTGAAAATTCCACCTGGGGTGCTGCCCATGTATGAACTGTATCCACTTTTAGATAATCTTGTCTGACGAAAAGAAGTTCAACTTGGGTGGCCCAGATGGTACGAAGTACTATTGGCACGATTTGAGGAAGGAAAAGCGATGTTTCTCAAAGCCTAACTTTAGTGGTAGAAACATGATGGTTTGGGTCGCCTTCAGCTCGCATGGTGGACTCAGATTAGCTTTTGTGGATTCTCAGCATTATGTGAACGTCCTTCGTCATTGCCTACATCCGTTTTACCGACGCCACCCGAATGAAAACTTCATTGTCTAAGATAACGACCCTATTCACGTAGATCGTGTAACGATGGATTGGTTTAGAAGAAAAAACATCGATTTGTTGAAGTGGCCAGCTTGCTCACTCGACTTGAATTTGATTGAAAACCTTTGGGAAATTATTGTACGCTGAATTTATGCCGATAACCGACGATTCTAAACGAATGAACTACTTCAAGATACCATTTAGCAGACGTGGATGGAATTCGATCAAGAACTCATCAACAACTTGGTACTGAGCATGGAAAACCGGATTTTCCAAGTAATTCAACGAAATTGAAGCCCTATTGATTATTAGAAATCGTTTTTATTATGTTATTGTTATTTTTTTGTTATAAAATAATGTGATTTTGTTAATAGATTTATATTTTTGTACAGTTGAAAAAATGGGATTTTCAGTAAAAATTTCTAATTTTGTTGTCGGAACGATTTTTTTCCAAACATATCGTTTTAGCCTCTAATCTTTCTATTCCAAATCGTTTGCAACTCGTGCAATTGATTATCCGAGCCATTAACAAAAAATTGATGCTCAAAAATCTATGATTCACAAAGAGGACAAAGAATAATGTATGTTATATTGAGGTGAACAAAGTACTCGTTAATCCCTTGCTGTACAAAGTTCATAATCACCTTCTTAAATTTTGTGACATATCGCTTTCTTAAATTGATAAAGAACTTGACTTTTCAAATTCAAAAAAATTTTTTTTGAATTTCAAAAGTTAGTCAAAATGATTCACCTTTCCAAGCGAAATTCCCGGACTGACGTACGGATAGCCAATTTCGCGGAGTCGTAATTAAAAGCAAACCATATCCAAGGGTTCATCACGCTGTTAATATTGCCCAAGAACATTAAATGAGTAGCCAAAAGTGGGTCTAAAATTTTTTAAATGAATTTTCTTTAAATAATTGATTTTTATCCAACTCCCTAGTGGTGGTAGTAGCCTCCAGCTAGGTGGGAGAGGGGCCTAAGCATAGATGGATGGAGGGGGGATTACATAAGGCAGGGGAAAAAATGCCCCAGAGTGCCGAAATTTAAAAAATCTCTAATCATTAGATCCCTCTTATGTTTTTTGAAAAAAAAGCCTTTTTGGGAATGCCTATCGGCGTTTTTTGTGCTAAAATTGGAGAAAAATCGAAAATTTAAAAACGAGTCATGCCATTCGACTCAGCTTGTCTAGACGAGTAGAACGAATACCATAACATTGGTTTTTCCATCCCAAGCCCATGGCCAAGTGGCTAAAGTTACAAATTTTCACTTTATGCTAGGATTTGAATCCTGCTTCGAATTTATTTGCGGGATTCGAATCCGAGTCTATAAACTGCAACTCTGCCACTTTAGCCACTCGGCCATGAGCTCGGACTGGAAAACCCCATATTATAGTATTCGTTTTACTCGTCTCGGCGAACTGAGTCGAATGGCATGACTCATTTTTAAAATTTCAACTTTCCTCCAATTTCACAAAAAAATCACCGTGCCGCGGGTTCCCCCTTTCTCTACACACTGGGTAAAGGTAAGGCTAAGAGCAAGGATAAGTTTATATAGACATGTATATAAACTAACTTATGATATTTGGTGCAAAAGCATCGATGATATTAACTATACAAAATGGAGCCCATAGAACAAAATGGGCTATGACAATTGTCATGGTCAATTTGACCGTTTGTATTCTCTTCTTTTCTTGTTCTTCTTTTTGATTCGAACCAATATATCCAATTTTTTCGGTGGGAGTAGCCGGATTGCTCAAGCTTTGAAGTTCTACTGGATGATTTGACTGATTGGACGATGTTCGACCTCTGAATGATCGAAAACTGAATTTTGTTGAACTTCTAGAGAGAAGAGAGCGACGTGAAAATACACTCCTAAAAATTTTTTCATATAAATAGAATTGTTACCAGCCCTCAATGAAATTTTAATTTTTTCAAAATTTTTGCCCTCAAAAATGGTTCAAAATCGAAATCAAAAATACAATTTTTACTCCCACTCCTGCCCATCGTGGTCCATTATTGTAGGGATGAAAATTTTTTACCGGCTATTAGGCCAGTTAAAAGAGTAACTATCATCATAAATCATCGAACACCACACAGCATGACAAACACGGCAATACAGAATTCCGGCTACAATGGTAGGTAACAACCAGACTGCAACATTGAAGAAGACAACATAGACTTGGTGCTAAATTTTTAGATAAAAAATTGAAAACAATTATGAGCGGAAACGGACTATAAGTGATGACTTTTAATTTTTTTGGAAAAGCCCTATATTTGTACCTGAAAATGTGTATAGGATAATTCCGTTGCGAGTTCTCCTCTGGTATCTTTCGTAAAGATAAAGATTTGTGGAATTGATACCACAATTGCTAGAAGCCAAGCCAAAACTGCATAAATCCTCGGTCGATTTTGACTTGCTCTCATATGAGCTAAAGGTCGGCATATTGCCTAAAATAATTTTGGTATTTTTTGTAAACTATTTTAACAATTTCTTACAAAATAACGATCGATACTTATCGCAACCAAAAGAAATGAGCTTGAGTACAATGGGATAACCTAAATTGTAAATTTTAATAAAAAATTTAATTTTTTGAATTTTTCAAAAATTTAATTTACCTGTAAAAACTTAACAAATTTGCATAAAACAACTGGACCATGGAAAGTTGGTGCTGTTAGCTCAATTAGCATGTTTGGAAAAGTGGTAAGACATGCGAATAAAATGTCGGATACACAAAGATTTAGTAACAGGGTCTACAAAAAATGTTTGTTAAAAATTTAGTAAAGAAATACAAAAAGCCTATGGTGCCATTTATACTTTCGTTGTGTCGCGACGCGACAGTGCATTTTGTGTCGTACGACACAAAAATGCACTATCGTCGCAACACGATAAAAGTATAAATGGCACCTATGTGTAAGATTAAGCCTGAGCTTTGTCCTTAGACTAAGCTTAATCCCGAGCCTAAGCAGTCAGGCAGGCAAGCAGGTAGACAGGAGGCAGGCTTAAGTCTAAGACTAAGCCTTAGCCTAAACCTTATCCTAACAATGTAAGTTTAAGCCTAAAACTAAACCTACTCATAAACCTAAGCCCAAGCTTAAGCCTAAGCCTTAGTCTTAGCTTTAACCTAAGACTAAAGATAAGCGTAAATTTTCTTATAAGCTTAAGACTAAACATAAGCCTAAGCTTAAGCCTAAGCCTAAGCCTAAGCCTAAGCCTAAGCCTTAGTCTTAGCCTTAGTCTAAGCCTTAACCTAAAACTAAGCCTAAGCGTAAATTTTCTTATAAGCTTAAGCCTAAACATAAGCCTAAGATTAAGCCTAAGCCTAAGCACAATCATAATCTTAAGCATAAGTCTTATCCTTAGCCCAAGCCTAAGCCCAAGCCCAAACCTAAGCCTAAGCCCAAGCCCAAGCCTAAGCCTAGCCTATAAACCCGAGCTTGTCCTGAAACGGCCTATATTTACCTGTACAGCAGTCAGCTTTCTTCTCCCCATAATCATATTGTGCTTGAAAATCACAAAGATCATGAGAATATTGCCAAGAAGGGTCCAAAAAATTGTGATTATGTGATGAAGCACTACCAAATGTATTTGAGGCTCTTCGAACTCCAAAATTGTTCCATCTGGTTCGAAGCCATTATGAATTGTTGGTTCGTCAAAAACATGGTTTGGATGCCATGTAAGGTTTTGAGAAGGCTTCATTTTTATCAAAATCTATAATTATTGAAAAATAATGAACAAAGTTTTAAAAGAATTAAAAAAACGCGCTGTTCATAGCTGATTACCGAACCAGAGTCAAGATTTTTGTTAGATCATAGCGCAGTGGATAAAGAAGTCTATCGCTCGATCTGGCAAGCTAAGCAACGTTGAGACCGCCAGTCTCGATTCTAAACTCAAACTTTTGAATTTCAAGAAAAGTCTTAACTGACTCTATTCAACCTAAAGAATTTTTTTGCCTATCATTATTTTTCTTAAAGCGATTTTTTCCGCACGATGTGTCAGCCAGCATAATTGTTGTCTTCCTCACTCATTTTATATTCTAACATTTTTCTCATTTTATATTCTAATACTTCCTCATTAGATGAACAAGGTTAAACGAAAAATAATCTAAAGCCAAAATTTGGGATATGCAAAATTTTTTATGCTGGGATTTGAACCTGTGCCTCAAAAACCAAAGATAAGTACACTACCACTGTGCTATCATTTTCCTTTTTAATCCTCACATAAAACTGTAACGAAGTACTCCAATAGTTCAACACGCTAACAAGGGACCTTCACAACTTGCGAAATCGATTTTTCAATCAATCATACATGGACAAGAGGGGGGAGGAGGTACTGTACCCCCCCCCCCCCCACGCCTCTTGATATATCCGACATCTTACCGTCAGATAAGACGATTAAGAAATATGTAGTGGATTATAACAGAGAAAAGGAGCCTATTTTTGATAATTACATCCATACATGGGCAAGGGGGGGGGGGGGGTACTGTACCCCCCTAATTCGTCGTATTGGGGGAAAAATTAATGGATCAATTCGTATTTGGGAAGCCGCCCAGACTGAATTTGTTGTGAAAATTCGTATACGAATTCATAAATCAAGAACGAATTCGTATTTCGGCTTTTTCTCCTGTCGGCGATTTCTTTTGGTCGACAGTAACCTTTGGAACCAATTCGTATTTTGGGGCCCAGTACCCCCCTGTTTGCCCATGTTTGATCACAATACATAGACTCCACTTTTTCCCCCTTGAAAAAGCAATTTTTGGGAAAGTGCCTTCTCCCAAACCTGGAGGCTAGCGCCGCCACTGACACATAAGATGATAGCACTTTAATTTTCAGGCCTACGGCTAAAAGTTTTTAAAGCCAACAACATTAAGTCTAACACCTTATTTATTATATTCATGTTGACTATTGTCCTCAAAACACTACAATAAACAATGAACTACATGAAGAACAGCTATAATCTTTGAAAATTCAAATTTGCAATTTTGCACGTCATCCTATTCAAAATGATGATAGACAACATTGAAGGACCTAAAACTTTTGTCACTTTTTGAGCTAAGAGTCTAAGAAATCAAGATTCAAATTTCAGTAAACAAAACAAAAATATTGTATCCCCATCATTAGACGTGAGTTAAGTCTTGCTCTTATGAATTCTTAAGAAAGTTACGAAAAGTTTACGTCTTGAAAAAAGTTGAATGCAAAAGTTGTATTTTAACAACTTTAAAAAAGAAAGCTTGGAGCTAAAAATAGGTTACTGACGTATCACAGATAAACTCTATTTCATAGCGAGATTTCAAAAAACTGGGCGCGCACGATCGGAGCACAAAGAGGAAAAAGGTCGGAGTAAGGGTAAAAAATAAAAAAAGCATGCCGCCAATGGACTCAGCTCGCCGAGTGCTTCAAAATGAGTACCATATCATTGGGTTTTGGGCATTTTCTTCATGGCCGAGTGGTTAACTTGCTCGGCATTAACTTATAAGGCGAAGGTTCGATCCCAGTCATGAAAATTTTTGCATATCCATATTTTTATGTGGGGAACACGATGGCGCTATTATTTTTGGGATCGAACTCACACTCTATGAGTTAATGCCGAGCGCATTAGCCACTCGGCCATGGGGCAAACCCTCCAAACTTCCATGATAACTCGTTTTGAAGTACTCGGCGAGCTGAGTCGATTGACGACATTCTTTTTGTGGCAAAAACATTCATGTGGTTCGAAAAATTTGATGCCTTCCATTAGGAACGGAAATTAATCTTACGTATAATTCAGCTAATCTACCAACTTATTGATAGCATTTATACAGGGTGGTCCATAAAAAAGTGGCTTTTGCGATTTTTTGGGACCCAGTTCATACAGTTTTTCTTTATAACATAAATTTTTTCACAAAAAGTGATGTTCTACAAAGTTGTCCATCGTGATCTCAGGAACAACTTTGTAGAATATCACTTTTTGTGCAAAAATTTCTGTTATGAAGAAAATCCTTATGAACCGGGACCCAAAAAAGCCACTATTGGGCCACCCTGTATAATCCTTATATTTTAATAGAAAATTAAAGTTTTATCCATTTAAACGATAATCTCTGATCAGACGCGTAATTTCAGCAGGGGACAAATTTTTTGTTGAAAAGCAAGAAATAATTATCATATCCCCCTTATGTTTTTGCCTAAAATTTTTGGAAAATTTTCGAAAAAAATACATAACGGATGATTTTGAAACTGCCTCTCGCTCCAGGCTACGCCACTGACCAAAAAAATTGACAAATTTAAAAAATATCCTTTTTTCAAAAATAAATATGCTGCTCCAAGCATCCTACTTTTCGACTTTTGTGAAAAAAGTGTTGTTATAAAGAAAATCCATACGAACTGAGTTCCAAAAAATCGCAAAAAAGCCACTTTTTTGGTCCATAAAATTTAAAATTAGACATTAAAAAATCTTTTTTATATACTTATAAAAATCAATAGGCACATAACTTTTCATAAAAATTATATAACGGCTAAATGTCTCAAAATTGCTACTTTAAGCCTTGAGATGCACAAAGGTATGCTTAATCCGACCTCTAATCTCTTTTCTTTGTCAAATATGATTATGAAAGATATTTCCTGTTAGTTAAAAAATTTAAATTTGTTCGTCTAGTTTAAAGAACTCAAAAAAGTAATTTAAAAAAATTTATATACATGGTGTCCAAAAATTCTGATTTGCAATTTTTTCAAGTTTTTATTTTCACTAAAATTGCCCTATAGGAAGTTTTTCTATGCGAGGAATCGATTGAGCGCATTTACGAACCTTGAAAACGCTTCCTTGACTCTGATTCAGGGAAGAAATCGTGTATAGAAGCGAAAATCAATTTATTTACGTAAATACGTATCTTTTCCCTGAATCAGGGTCAAGGAAGTGTTTTCACGGTTCGGGAATGTGCACAATCGATTCCCCAGCTATAAAAACCTAAGAATCGACAGTTTTCACATAAAAATCCGAAAATGTTTGATTTTCGCTTCAATACACCCTTCCCATTCCCTGAATCAGGATCAAGGAAGAGTTTTTTTGGGAGTGCGCGCAATCAATTTTTCACCCTATTTTTACTCCTAAAAGGTCATTTTTCAACAAAAAAATTTGTAGAAAGGGCCCTAATACACTCCCCTTTAAAAATGTTTTCCTAATCCTGATTCAGGGAAGAGGTGTGTGTATTGAAGCGAAAATATGCTAATACAGTTCGGACGATAGGCTTCTCTATACACTGGGCTATGGGATATCATAAATTTACCCTAGAGGACTATCTCGAGTGGCAATTTTTTTTAAATCTCTTCATTAAATAGATAATAGTTTATTGAGTTATATACATAAGTAGCAGCAAAAAATTCATAGTTAAACACTACATTATAAGTTTCTTATCTCCTTTGACAGTAAGCAAGCCATTTGGATGCAAGGTGCCACAAATTGTTGAAGTGTCAACATCATCAGGGACACTACATGTCCGTCTAATCTCACGAGAAACTGTACCGAGTTCCTCGGCTCTGGTCTCATGTTTACAGTCGACCATCAAGTGATGTCCTCGAACTCTGACCTATAAAAAATTTTTACTCGTTTTTAGCGTAAAAGTTTAAAAATTAGCTGGAATCTTGCCTAAGCATAATTAGCACAATTCAAAGTTTAAGCATAAACCTAGGCTTAGCTTAAGCCTAAACATAGTCCAAGCCATAGGTCACCAGTAGGGGGAGTACACCGGTCTCCCAGGATGGATGGATGAATGACCTTTTAGGGGGGGGTGCATGCATACATGAACAAAGAGGGAGGACAAGCTACCTTGGGGCTATATGTTGTCGACCTTTTTTCAAAAATTTATATGATGAATGAATTGGGGAGAGGGAGGGGTACATGAACCCCCATAGTGGATGGATGAATGACTATAAAGGCGGAAGGTCCGAGGATGAGTGGTGAGGGGGGGGTACTGTACCCCTTAGTAACCTATGGTCCAAGCCTAGCCTAAGCATAAGTCTAAGAGTGAGCCTAAGCATAAGCCTAAGCCTTAGCCCAAGCCTAAGTCTAGCCTAAGCATAAGTCTAAGCATAAGCCTAGCCTTAGCCTAAATCTAAACATAAGCTTAAGTATAGCCTAAATCTAAGTCTAAGCATAAGCCTAGCCTTAGCCTAAGCATAAGCCTAACCTTAGCCTAAGCATAAATCTAAGTATATCCTAAGCCTAAGCCTAATCTAAGCATAAGCCTAGCCTAAGCCTAAACCTAAGCATGAGCCTAGCATAGCATAGCCTAAGTATAAGCCTAGCCTTGCTTAGCCTAAGCCTAAACGAGCCTATTCTAAGCGAATAGCCCTTTTTTGTCGCTAAAACAGACTATAGCATTTACCTGAACTTCTTCGGGCTTAAAAGCGGCGGCATCCAGTCCAACTTCCCATTTATAAGGAGTATTAAGCACTTGTAAGACACCATTGTAGTTAGGTGCTCTTAGAATCGGCCAATCCTCCCATTCTTCTTTTGCCCAGTTATGATTTAACTCGATTTCACGCAAGCCGTTCATTTTAGTAGGAATAAATTTAAAAATTAAAATTTATTTGTCAGAAAATATTTACTCAAAAATTTGTAAAAATAGTATTTAAAAAAACAAGTTGATTTCTATATCCATGTGCAAGGGGAGTAGCTAGGGAACTTTCATAGGATCCATTAATTGAGGGGAGGGAGGGCGAGCTGCGGTTTTCAAAATCTGCATTTTTTAAGGGGACCTACGAAATTTTTTGAGGGTTTTCTAGCTACCCATCCCCCTGCCCTTTTCCTATGTCGTTGGAGTCCACAAACATTTTAAAAACATGTAAAGCATGAAACAAAATATTCAAAATACTGGCTTTGCAATCAATGCCGAGTATAAAAATAAATGCCACATTTCCTAAATTGGCAATAAAAGGAACAAAACAAGACATTTTATAGCACTATTTCCTCCATCTTCTTTGAAAATAAACTAAATGCCGGATGTAAACATGTATCGAGAAATCCTGCTGGGCTCACTCTTGGCTTATGAATGCAGCAAACAACTTAAAAATGTCATATGAGAAACATATTTACGCGGGAAAAGAAGAAATAAGCAAACAGTTTCACCCACGTGATGTATAATAAAAATGGAGAAATTTTATGAATAAAAATGGATGTTGAAAAATTTTTATACATTTTTTTGGAAAAAGTTGAAAAGAAACTAAAAATGAAGAAATCAATTCCATCATTTTCCATTTTCGGCAAGTAGCTCCGAAGAAAACCAATGATTTTCCAACAGCCAAGAACAATTAATCAGATTCAGTCTCTGTGAAAAGGCAAGTTGTCCAAAGTTTTCAGCTCTTCGGATGTGGGCACATGAAAATTAAGTAACAGTTTAAGATCAACATAAATCACGGCTCATAAAAAAGCCGAAAAAGCGGAAGCAAAAATCAAAAAGAAAGCGGGGTCCGGGTGCTTCAAAACAAGTACCATATCATGGGGTTTTGGGGATTTGGCCCATGGCCGAGTGGCTAAATCACAGAATTGTAGTTTATAGGCTCGGGTTCGAATCTCGCTTCGAATTTAAAAGGAAAAGTTTTTTTGTCCAAAATTCATGGAAAAAATGATAAAGTGGAACTTTTTTTGAGCCACCACATACATAAAAGAGAGTACCAGATCTAGTTTTTGACTCGGTTCTTTCACAATTCGTCGCTATAATCTGAATCAGATTCGTTACCCGATCAAACCCTGGACTGGTCATGCCCAACGTTCTTAACTTGCCAGATCGGACGGTCTGGAATACAACAATACACGAAATGATTGACCAAACTTTTTAGTTTACTGGGATGAAACGGACTATAGTTGCTCGGGTTATTTTGGGGAATCATGTAGCTACTGTAAATGTAGTTGATACTAAGCTCTGGATCAGTCTCCTGGATCAGCCATGAGGATATCAATTAAATTTGTTTATTTAAATCAAATTTTATAAAAGAATTAAATATAAAAATGAAAAACTTAATCGAAGCCATTATAATAGAAAGCAATAATTGTGCCGAATGTCTTACTCCATCCCTCAAAAGCATTTCCATTTACACCACAAGATGTTCGAGCGGCAAAATTTGGGTTTTCATGTTGACTAACACGCATAAAGAAGACCGGGTTAGCAGATGATCGAAGTTCACTCCAAATGTTGTCAATCGTTTCCATAGTTTTATGCTCATTTTCTTTAACAATGCCAAAAAATCTTATTTTTTCTTCATATCTATAAGTTTTAAAATAAGGCGTTCAAAACTGTGTCCAAAAGTTTGAAAAATCGCAAAATTTCGAATTTTCTATTTTATTAGGTTGATCAGAAATTACGCACCGCGTTAAAACTTAATATATAGAGCTCCCGAAATCCTTTTTCAATACAAATTTTTTCAATACTAGATAAAAGTGTATGCTGAATACGATCCAATCGATCTTTTTGAGAATAAGTTATATTTTCGTCTCAATATACAGACTTTTTCAAAAAATAGTGTCTCAAAAATGCAACATTATTTTAAAATATTGATATTCGGCTATAGAAGTGAAGTTTTTACAAAATTTTCGACTTTCCTAGGGTTTTTCTACGCGCTGAACACGAATATGGCGTTATTTTTTTTATCATAAACCTCGGAAATGTGCTCAAAAATGGATTACAAAGAAAGGCTTTTTCGGGGGTTTACCCTCGTAGGGGTATCTTCTCGATGTAAAATAGAGGGCCACTTAACGTG
This sequence comes from Acrobeloides obliquus, assembly GCA_034698545.1. Taxonomy (NCBI): domain Eukaryota; kingdom Metazoa; phylum Nematoda; class Chromadorea; order Rhabditida; family Cephalobidae; genus Acrobeloides; species Acrobeloides obliquus. The sequence continues at coordinate 10,675 of JAQGBS010000328.1, read as the reverse complement.
ACCCCTAAGGCCGAAATAAAAAACGCCGAAATTTTTACAGTAACATACCCCCTAGGGGTAAAAATTGACGCGGAACACGCTGGTGCCATTATTTTCAAACCAAAATCTTCGAAAACCAATGAATTTTTAAATAAAACAACTTTTTTGACATTTATCGAAGATTTTATCAAAGGTTTTTGAAGATTTTGGTTTGAAAATTGACGCGGAACACGCACGAGCGTGTTCCGCGTCAATTTTTACCCCTAGGAGGTGTGTTTCGGTAAAAATTTCGGCGCTTTTTACTTCGGCCTTGGGGGTCACATTAAGTGGTCCCCCCAAGTTCAATAGCCCCAAAACTTTTTTATAGGTTTGTAGATTTAACTCAGGCGAACATTCTAGGTAGAAAATAAAAAATACTTATTGATCTTTTAGAGGATAAAAAGTTGATTTGGTAGTATTCAAACCGACTTTTTCAAAATTTAGCTCGAAAAACTACCAAAACAACTTTTTATCTCCTAAAAGATCAATAAGTATTTTTTTATTTTCTACCTAAAATGTTCGTCTGAGATCTACAAAACTATAAAAAAGTTTTTTCCTAGAACACCAGTATTCGTATGGTATTCGTACGTATTCGTTTCCAAAATTTTGTATTCGGAAAAACACTGATAGATGATTACTTGTCGAAAGCGTTCTTTAATGTGTTTTCACTCTCAGAAACAACATTTTGTGGAGTATTGCATTTGGAGCGATAAATAGCATAGTTTTTACCATTGTATCGAAATTGAAATATAACATTCTCACCAGAAATAGTATGACTATTATATCCGGTAATTCCATTATATACAAAAACAGAGTGTTGGTAACCACTAAAAAATGGCAGTATAACTTTTATACAATTGTGATTCGTACAAACTTTTCGTACGGTACTTTTCTTACGAACTTTTCGTTGCCTGATTATCAATACAATCCGTTTTGATTTAAATTTCTTCGTGTCAATAAACGGATTTTATTGATAATCAGGCAACGAAAAGTTCGTACGAAAAGTACCGTACGAAAAGTATCGTACGAAAAGTTCGTACGAACCACAATTGTACGAAAAGTTATACTGCCCTAAAAATTCGAAGAGTTAAAAAATAAATAGATAATTTAATTTACTTCTCGGTAAGTGTGAACTTTTTAGCTTCTTGGAAAATTCGTAGGCTAATATCATAGTTGTCACCGCCCGAGTCAATATGCCTACGAGCAAGTTTATGGGCTGCTTCCGGCCAATAGTTGTTCTAATAATTTTAGAATGCGAAATTATAGAGCTTTCAAAAAATTCTCTACCTCAAAATAGCTAATATCATCAGCTACAATTTTCTTCACTTCTTGAAAATTTGATTCGACAGACATGAAATGAGCATTCGGTTGTTGTTTCCCACGACCATTTAATACTTCGCAATAACTTGTTAACATAACCTAAAACACATCAGCTCAATAAAGAGCTTTTAAATTTAACTTTTTTACCGTTAGTTTAACAATCTCTCTAAGTTCCTTCAAATATTGTTCATAATGAGGATATGAAAAGTCGGATGCTTCAATCACGGTCTTTCCTCGCAAACGAGTTTTATCAACAAGTCTCTAAATTATTATAAGAATATTTTATTAAAACAAACTTTTCGAGAAAACCGAGCTTTGGGTGTCACAAAAATTTGGTAAGGATACTTATTTTGATAATGAATTTTATCGATTTCTAGAAAGATTCGCTCAAAATCTCTTTTACCAAAGTCGTAGAGCTTGATTTCTTCTACAATTTTTTTGAAGGTTGCTTTTGATGAAAATCGATAGAAAAACGAGACAATCGCACAAAAAAGTAATAACTCTTAAAAAATTTTGTGACATAAAGCTCTGTTTTCTTAAAAAGGTGTTTTAAATAATCCTCTACTTCAAACACTTCATGCGGCAAAGGAGAATTCCTGCAAAATCCTTTCAAGTTCTCGAAAGTCGAGTTAGATTTTTCAATATGGAAAGCTTCAAGACGCGAGTAGCCATCTTTTATAGGATATATAACATTCTAAAATCACAAATATTAACACTTCATCTTGATCACTTGAGTCTCTTTCCTTCCAGTTTTCCACGCTGAACAAGAAGCTGCAAAAATTTTTGAAAAAAACTCACTTACGGAGGGTCTAGAGCCCCATTTTGGCCACGGGAAGGTACCCCACAAGGGGTCAAAACCCCAAAAACGGGGGTTTTACCTCGTATGGGGTACCTCTTGATAAATCATTTTTTGACCATATTCCTGAGGTCTAGGATAAAAACTAATGGCAGATTCGTGTTCAGCGCCTAGAAAAACCCTAGGAGGGTCGAAAATTTCGTAAAAAATCGATTTATATATCCAAATATCAATAGTTTAAAATAAGGATACATCTTTGAGAGCCAAATTAAAAAAAAAAGTTTGAGTATTGACACGAAAACATGAGTTACGCTCAAAAAGACTAATTGGATCGTATTCGTCATACATTCTTGCTTATTACTGAAAAAAATTTCATCGAAAACGAGCGAAAAATGCCGATTTTAGATGTATTTTTTGAGCGGCAACAACTTATTCAACAACCCAATAGTTTCTGAACGATTTAGCTTTCCCGAAGGTGTTCCCATTTTTGCACACTTTAGACAGCCTAGTAGGTTAAAAAACGTCAAAAAATGGTCAAAACCCACTTTCCCACTATCTATACGAAAACGTTTGCCACATTTTCTAGAGAATTTAATAGGTGAATATTGGCAAAAAAACAAGTCAAAAATGTGTAAAACTTCATCCAGATTGATATATAGTCCATTTCCACCCCCAATAGGAAAAAAGTCCGGGCGGGATGGCCAAGTGATAAAGCTCTTGCTGTGCACTCCGAAGGGCGAGGGTTCAATCCCGGAGGTCGAAATCAAAAATATCACTTTGCTTTTTCTTTAAAAATGCAAAATATCAAGTAGACTCACGTTTTTAAAATCCAATTCCTGAATTGTCTCCTCAAGTACTTTAAATTGTAATTCGACTTTTTCACCAAGTGATCTAATTTCATTTGTTAGTCTTTTTTCCATCTCTCTAAGTTCTTTTAGCACAGGATCTTCCTATAATTAATTACATATTTTAAAATAAAAATAAAAAGATGACCTTTTGCACTAGAAAACCCATGATTAATTCAGCAACACCTCCAAATGCCGTAAACGCACCGGCAAGTCGTGCTAGTTTGAATATTTCGGCACCACCTTGCCCAATAATTGTACCAGACCGAACGAATTCAGTTGCTGTTTCAATATCATCTTGGGCGCTTGACTTGACTTGATGAATGTACAAAAACGTATAAAATAAAATGAACGAAGTGCACAAAAAATTGATCTTCATGTTAATTAAAAGCTAACAAGGAAGAAGGGTTATGAGTTAAGCCTAAATCGCAAATTCATATTATATACAGAGTTTTAGTTATTTATAAATAGAATTTTTTATCAGACTGATATATGTTTATTTGCAAAAATTTAAAATGATAAGTATATATTAAGCTGGTTTCTATCAAAATATTTGAGAAAATAAATATTTTTTGTTTTTAAATTTGGAAATTATCACAAAATTTGGTATATTTTGGTATCATAAGCACTCTAAATTTGGTAAAAATCTTTAAAATATTTGCGGATTAACTAATCTCACTGTAAATAGTAAACAAATAATATTTTTGAGTAACATACTTCAAAAAATTTTTTTACTGTCTAAGAGACACTATCTCAAAGGATCAAACATTGCCTTAAACGGTTCGATAGCGCTCCGAATTGAACTTATTTAGTGAGATTAACGTATGGAAACATTTTTAAAACTTGAGTCAAAATTCGGTTTCTAACAAATTCAAAACCTTATTCGAAGTTCAGCAACCCGATTTTACGTTGAATTTTTTATTTTTCTAAACTTTGTAGAACATCCTAGATAATTGTTTTCGGCTAAAATTTCAATCTTGCCGATGTATCTCTACACGGAGAACAATAAGCTCACGCGCTACAACTTTTGTATACATTACAAGACCTCTTCTTCGGGTAGAAAAAAGGTAGTCACACATCTTTGCAACATATCCTGATTTTCAAAAAGTTTATTATAGTCTCAACATGGGGGAGAATGAAGTACATACAGGGAGTAAACAGAGATCGAAATTTGACCATATGTGAGAGCCCCCCCCCCCCTCCCAGATCCACGCATACCACAATATTTTTTAGTGGTCCATCGAGTCAGGAGTCCGACTGTCCATTTCCAGTATGCAACTTCCCAAGATCAACATGTTGCCCGGGCTATACGCGCATGGCAGTGAATGGCACTTTTGTTTGCGGAATCACAACCACTACACCAGCATGTCCATCTGGTGGTACATGGAGTGATTGGAGTACACCCACTTGCAATGATACTTGTGGTATGTGTGGGTATATGATCAGCACAAGAACGTGTAATTCTGCGCCAGCTTGTCCCTGCACGTAAGTTATGGACTTATAACTTTTGGGAATTTGCATACTGGTGTCGGACTCTTGTATTCCACTTTTTACCCATACTTAATACCTGTTACTAACATATATGTGCAAGGGGGAGCTTGTTGTGAAGTTCTTGTCACTGATGAGAAGTTGATGGTTAAAAAAAAGTTGTCAGCTGATGAGGAACCTCCTTATCTTCTGTCCGATAAGAAGGTTCTCTTAATTTTTGTATACCCCTCATCGTACCTAAACCCTTTGTGTATCACAAATTTGATCTCCCAACTCAAACTAGAATACTTTAGTGGCTCCACCCAACAAATTGGTGAACGTTGTGCTAACGCCGTCTGCAAATTCCCACGTGGCACATGTTGCCCCGGATATGCCCGTGCTGCTGTCAGTGGAAAATTCATTTGCCAACCAAGTACTGGTCGTAAGAAGAGGGATATTGAATCTGAAGATGATAATGAAACATATGAAACCGATGAACCCGATCAGCAGCCATCAACATCATCATACTTTTCTGATATACTAAACAATATTTTAGACTATATAGGTTGAGGATCTCCTCATGATTACTAAATTTGGATAGAAAAGATGAAATTATTAGATTTATATATGCATTATTTATATATTGGTATATAAAATTTTTATTTATAATTAGGGACGTACGTGGGTTTTTCAAACTCGTTAAAAACACATCTTTTTTACCATAATTTCGATTGCAAACTGTTTTTTGGGGTAACAATTGGATTATACTGAAAAAAACCGCATCAAAATTGCTTAAATCAACTTGAAAAAATCTCAAACACGCAATCTACATGGAAAAATCGTGATTTTTGTGCATCGGACAATATCTTGACAGAAAACACCGTTTTCGATGCGGTTTTTTTCACTGGTAAAGAATCTGGCTTCAGAAATCAATTGCGCGCATTCCCGAAGCTTAAAAACGCGTTCTTGACCCTGATTATGGCAAAACTAGTTCGTTTGCCCATTTTTTATGTTTTTAGCGTTTCAGGCAACCCCAAAACCTATGTTAACTCCTCTATTTTTGTCCAAAATTTAGTTGTTTTACCGTTTTTGGCTATGACAAACAATTTCTGATCATTTTTGAGCGAATCTGAAAATGTTGTTAGCAGTGTAAAAAATGTCAATCTTTATCGAAGGCCAGGTCACAAAATCAGGATATGCACAAAATTGGGGTATAATTTTTTTTGAAGCGAAAACTTGCTATAGGTTTCCGCATAAAAATTGTAGCGCAGATTCCCAGCTACAAAATGAGTGGTCAACGAGCTCTTAATTCAATTCCTATGACGAGATATGCACAAAATACAAAATGATAATAGGTCTACTCAAAAACGGAGGTACAATTAAACCTAAACTCAAAATTGACATACATCTACATGGATATGGAACCTAGTTTATGGCTTAAAATATTCGGGGAATGTCTCTTAATTATTTCCCAATTCATCATAATTCATCGATCCAATTTGACTGAGATAGCGAATTTTTTCTAAAATTAGTCAGAATTGAACAACTGCGTATTTAGACATTATCATGAGATTTTTTCATACCATTTTTAAGTATCCATAGGAAATTTGATAAAAATATTTGTTACAAGCATAAATGGTTATATTTAAGTAATGCTCATTTTCTCCATTCATATAAATAGGATTGTTGTACGATGAAGTGTGGATTTTTGAAGCATCATTACGGATACGGGTGAACAAGGACACAAATTGGTTCTAAAAGAAAAATTTATTTTTTTCTCAAATCTAGCTAGCCGTATAGATCACCCCATAAAATCCAGTATAGAAGCAAAAATTAAAATTTTTGGACTTAACTCCGAGGGGCCACGTCTTCAATTTTTGACCTCTAAAAATAAAAATCTTCTTAGCTCCTCAGGTTAAAGTTCAATCATTTTAATTTTTGCTCATATACCGGGGTTTACGTGGTGGTCTATACGGCTAGCTAGGTTTTAGATAGTTTGGAAGCAAAAAAAAGTACTTGGGTCAAAATGACCCTATTTGCTCAGGTGAGGGTTAAAAACAATGATGTCATGCATTTTCATAATACCCCTCTTAATTCTAAAAATTTAGCATAAAAATGCAGCAGAACTCTGGTACAAAAATTCAACAAAAAAAAGAATTATCAAAAAATCTTTTCCTTAAAGAGTTGGACATTTTGAGTTTTTAATTCTCTAATCTGCTTAAAAACCAAATGCATTATTTTATTCGCACAAAGGTGTATATTAGCACACAAAGGTGTAATAATTTAGCCATAGAAATTTTATTATTCTAGTTTTTTTATTACTTCGATGAAGCTTGGGTATACATTAGACGATGAATTTGATCCTGAACATTTAGATTTCTATACATGTTGCGATTATATGCATATACACGTAATTTAATTTTTGTTTTGTTTATCTCAATGCCTTTTAGAAAGCTGCCAAAATATTGTCATGCATAAAGCTCACATATGTAATTACAGAAATCGTATTTCTCATCTTACATTCGCATGGCTCTGTTGAAGACCCGACTGAGGAAAGTTTTATATATGATCTAATTTTTGCACTGATTACCATTTTCATAATCCCATCTTTATGGATTGGAATTTTTTATTGGAGAAAATTTTATAGAGTTCTTTTAATTTATATAACTTATTCGGTATAAATTCGCACAAAAAAGTCGGTTTTTAGAAAATCGAAAATTTTAAATCCGTACGAAAAATATTTGTACGAAAAGTTATACTGCCAAATAAACTGAATCAAAATTCGTCAATAAAATTTACGTCGACATTTTATTCTAACAAAGAATCCAAAATCAGAATTTTTCACAAAATTTAGTGAACTCCATATTTTGCTAAGTTCTATCTCGCAGCGTTGACTTTTCCGAAATTTGCATATTTCGAACCTTGATTATTCGACACCCTCGGTAGATAGGGAGGTCGGATAATCGAGGGTTAACTGTATCTTATAACAATCGGCCCATCGAGCGTATTATTTAAATATTATTTAAGAGACGATATCTCGAAAATTCGAACCTAGGTGGGAGTAGTATTAAACGGTTCGAGCGCGCTCCAAGTTGAATTTATTTAGTGAGATTAATGCATGGAAAAGTTTTTAAAAGTCATTTCGAGTCAAAACTCGCGCATCCCAAAATTCAAAACCTTGTCCAAAGCTCAATACCATCGATTTTACGTGTATTTTTTGAATTTTCTAACCTCTCTAAAACATCTAAAATAACTTTTTTCGGCCAAAATTTCTTTCTGACAGATGTATTTCAATATGGAGAACATTTCTAGCGTGTTTTCGAAAAAATCCGAGAAAATTTTTTTTCGATCTCATTTCTACTCCCACGTTAAAAATGGATCAAAAATCGAAATTTCTCAGATTTTTTCGAAAACACGCTAGAAATGTTCTCCATATTGAAATACATCTGCCAGAAAGAAATTTTGGCCGAAAAAAGTTATTTTGGGTGTTTTAGAGAGGTTAGAAAATCAAAAAATACACGTAAAATCGATGGTATTGAGCTTCGGACATGGTTTTGAATTTTTTGCTCCTCGAATTTTGACCCGAAATGACTTTTAAAAACTTTCCCATGCAGCATTAATTCACTAAATAAATTCAACTTGAAGCGCGCTCGAATCGTTTAAGGCAATCTTTGAACACTCAAGCAAGTGTCTCTTAAAATGTTTGTTTTATAATTTTAATATTTAGATATTTTTTATAATTCAAACACTTGTATGTATTATTTATTTGATTATTACAACTTTACATATGCAAAATATATCTTCTGATTCTTCTGTTATCAGTAAGAAATTTTTTTGAGTGCATAAAATTTTAATAGCTTTCCGTTAAATAGAAAACTTTTAAACTTGGAACTTTTTTAGATAAACAACTATGGTATTTGCTTGTAATAATATATTATTCACTTTGGCTTTGTATCGAAATATTATTTATCTTTGTTGTATATATTGAATATTGTTATTTGAGAGGACGTATTAAACATAATCTACTAGAATAAATTTTTTAAATTATGTAGCATTTTTGTGATTGATCGACAGTGTCGTTTTTAGGGTCAACATTTCGAGAAAAGGAGAAAAATCTAGTGGAAAGCATAGATGAATAGGGGCTGTCAATTTCTCCCCCCCCCCCCCATTCTCCCTCAGTAATGTAGCCAGAGAGGCTCGAAAGAGGGAATCGAGGGAGTGGGGGCATCGTTAAAAAATATGACGTCACAGTGCACTAAATTTTGTGCACCCCACAGCCGTGGGGGGGGGGGTTAAAGTTTCTAACACTGAAGCAACTTAGACTCAACGACCCGAACAAGAAAGCATAAGAAAAACTATTTGTAAATTTTCTTTATTTAATTTTGATCGGTTTTTTTCTGTCGGTTTCGTGTTTTTATCAGTTTTTTAAAACATGCAGTTCCAGTTTTTTCCCAACTCTATTCCTTCTCCATCTGTTTTCTGAAATTACGCAACTATTGCGTCAAATGTTTGGATAAATGTTTATCAAAATGTGAACTTATTGTATGTTTAAACATACAATAAGGTCACACCTATCTAATAATTAAGTCTAGCTAATAACTAAGCTAACGACACCGAGCTAACAATTAAGGATGTTATTTTCGAGGAAAAAAATTTCTGAAAAATCTGTTAACTTGGCGGAGGACTAGCATTTTGAAAATTACGTATTATTTTTCAGAAAAATTTTCTTTATCTTTATTTTCTGATTTTCAATATTAATTTATTATTGAAACGAAAATTCAAAAAAATTTTCCGCAAATTCTATTTCATCTTGGACCCTGTTGAGTGAAAGGAATCATAAACGAAATCCTTTCAAATTTTGAGAGATTTTGTGAAAATTTCGTACAGACCTCGAGCTGCGCACCTTTTTGCTTATTTACGCTAGGTTTTGACTATGGTTTTAAATGAAACATCAATCTATACTGATAGAGAAAGAAGTTTTTGTGGACTAGCTATTTTATTGGTATGTTGATTTAAATTTCATGAAGATCATACGTTGAATTTTAAATTTTTATTACAGCTAGGCTGTGGCGGAATAGTTGCTCATTCTTGGTCATTGTACATTTTATCAAGAGTAAAAGAAGCACGACAAGCGTTTGGCTTCTTCTGTATGTCCAATGCCATTGCTTCGATTGGCTTAAATATCATTTTTGGATTATGGATTGGCCCACTTTCAATGTTGTAAGTTTGACCCATCTTCAAAAATATCTTCTCAATAAAAATCATGGCGTCGCGATATATATCATATATCATAATGGCGACTCGGCTTCATGACAGCATCGAGACGTCACGAAGGCGTCATGACGATTCGCGATGTCATGACGGCATCGCGACGTCATGATGTAGCATCTAAAGTCACTTAGCGACTTCGTCGTTGGGTAAACAATTGATGACTCAGCAATTTTTTCGGTCCGCGCGACTGTCTCTTCTACCTCACTCACACGTCAGCGGGAGAGAGAAGCGACCGTAAGTGATCGGTATCTCTTTTTATCTGGGGGAAGGGAACACCTGGGACATCTTTTACTTGTGTTGTTGTTGTACCGTATTTATCTTAATAAACTCTTTGGTAACTTTGGTGCACCAAAATAACATAATCCCCAACAAACCCAAACCACTCCCACCCCGGGATGCTACAATGACAGCGTCATGACGGCATCGTGACGGCGGCGTAAGGCGTCACGACGGAATCTCGACGTCACGATAGAATCGCGAAAAATTTATCCAAACTCATATAGGCTATTCGAATGCGTATGTTTCTTTTAAAAAACTTTAATGCAGATTTTGAAAATCACAGCTACGCCCTACGCCTTTGTGGGGATACAAGTTTTTCTACAAAAATTCGATCTAGTTTATCTCGAACTTAATCTTTTAGATACGTTACTGATATCCCTGACTACTGGGATCATAAAATCGGGCAGGCAACCATATTCTTTTACTATATCAACGTTTATACACATGTTTCAAAGACTCTAAATAGGTTTTTGGCAATCTCTAAGCCAGTAGCGTATGCGATGTTTTTTACGAAAAGGACTACTACAACATTGATAGCCATTGTTTGGGTATTAGGAGCATTGCATGTTACGCCACACTTTTTTGGTAAGCCTATTCTATAAATCATACATGACCAAAGGTGGTAATAGGTGGTAATAAATTACCACTGGGTTGTACGGTTGTGCCGCCCGAAAAAGGA